>NEWO01000334.1:163897-180389 GCA_003013225.1 Phalaenopsis aphrodite | reverse complement strand
ATAATCATGACATTTCTGAATGATAGATCAGTTTCTTCATAAGGTACACATCTCCTCATATTAAGATCCTTACATTATTTATATAAATAAGGCTCATCCTAAAAATATGCTTTCGCATCATGAATAAATTTTCTTTGTTGTTTCAGTATCAGCATAGGTGACAAAATATCACTTACAATATAAATAACAATATCAGCATACCATGTTATTTTCCACTCATTAATATTATAAAGTTTTTCATCAGGGAAACTATCTGTAATTTCATTGTCGGTGTCAGACAATTCATGGTTTTCTAATCTTGACAAATGATCAGCAATTTGATTATCAGTTCCCTTTTTATCAATAACCGCAAGATCAAATTCTTGCATCAAAAGTATTGATCTAATTAACCTTGGTTTGACATCCTTCTTTTACATGAGATATTTAATACAAGAGTGACCAGTGTGCACAACACATTTTGCTCCAATTAAATAAGATCTAAATTTATCTAAAGCATATACAATGGCTACTAACTCTTTTTCAGTAGCAGTATAATTAATTTGTGCATCATTAAGAGTTTTACTAGCGTAGTATATAACTTTAAAAATCTTTTCATATCTTTGTCCAATGACAGCTCCAATAGCATAATCCCTAGCATCACACATCAATTCAAATGGTTTCTCCCAGTTAGGTGAAACTATAATATGGGTTGTGATTAATTTTTCCTTTAATAACTCAAAAGCATTTAAAAAGCTTTCAGTAAATTTAAATTTCTTGTTCTTTTCTAAAGGTTGGCATAGAGGTTTGCTAATTTTGGAAAAATCTTTAATAAAACGCCTGTAAAAACCAACATGTCCAAGAAAACTCCTAACCTCTATTACGTTAGTAGGAGGTGTTAGTTTAGATATAATTTGAATTTTTGCAGGGTCTGCTTCCATACCATATTCTGAAATTTTATGCCCTAATACAATTCCTCCTGCAACTATAAATTGACATTTCTCTCAATTTAGAACTAAATTAGTTCTTTCGCATAACTCTAAAACTTTTTCAAGGTGATTTAAGCATGCGTCAAATGATGTTCCGAATATAGAGAAATCATCCATAAATACTTCAAATTCATCATCAATTAATTTACTAAATATGGACATCATACATTTCTGGAATGTTGCAGGTGCATTACATAATCCGAAAGGCATTCTTCAAAAAGCAAAAGTGCCAAAAGGACTAGTAAATGTTGTCTTCTCTTGATCCTCAGGAGCAATAGGAATTTGATGGTAACCAGTATATCCATCTAAAAAATAAAAATATTTGTGTCCAGCAAGTCTATCTACTATTTGGTCTAAAAAGGGTAAAAGGGAAGTGATCTTTCCTGGTGGTAGTGTTTAATTTTCTATAATCAATGCAAATACGCCACCAATAACTTGTCTAGTAGGTATTAATTCATTATTTTCTTTTGTTTCAATAGTCACTCCTTATTTCTTAGGAACACAATGAATTGAACTTACCCACGCACTATTTAAAATAGGATATATAATTCCAGTGTCTAACCATTTCAAAATTTCCTTCTTACCTACTTCTTTCATCATTGGATTTAGTCTCCTTTGTGGATCAACTCTTGGTTTATATTGTTCATCTAATATAATTTTATGCATATAGGTTGAAAGACTGATTCCTTTAATATCAGCTAAGGTCCAACCAAAAGTTTTCTTATATCTTTTCAATGTATCTAACAGTCTTTGCTCTTGCAGATCATTTAATTCTAAAGATATAATAATCGGTAATGTAAATGAGTCCCCAAAAAACACATACTTCAAGTGGTTAGGCAATACTTTCAACTCAAGTTTAGGTGATTTTATAATTGATGGAAATAGATTCTTATAAGCATTTTTCATAACATATAACATCTCAAATCTTTCCTAAACATAATCTAATTCTTAATTTTCTAATTCGTCCAGAATAACTTCATCACTCTCTTCAAATTGTTCTTTCTCTTCAAAATTTTCTTTAAAATGTTCTTTCAATTGATGTTAACTAATTTTCATGCGAAAACATTCATTATCTCTTTCAACAGCAGGGTATTTCATATATTTCACAATGTTAAATGTCACTTCTTGATCATTAACTCTCATAGTTAATTCTCATTTTTGAACATCTATCATAGCTTTTCCAATACCTAAAAATGGTCTCCCTAAAATGATAGGTATTTCTTTATCTTCCTCCATATCTAAAATAATGAAATCCACATGAAAGATAAATTTATCCACTTTTACTAACACATCTTCTATAACTCCCTTAGGATATGTAACTGAACGATCCGTTAACTGTAGAGTTACAGAAGTAGGTGAAACTTCTCCTAATCCTAATCATTTGAAAATTGATAGAGACATAAGATTAATGCTGGCTCCTAAATCACATAAAACTCTTTCATAAATTTTTCACCAATAGCACATCGTATAGTGAAACTGTCAAGATCTTTTAATTTTTCAGGAAGTTTTTTCTGAATAATTGCACTGCACTCTTCGCTAAGTGCATCAGTTTTGTTATCTGTGAACTTCCTTTTCTTGTTTAGAATATCTTTCATAAATTTCACATAATTGGGCATCTGCTCTAAAGCTTCTACGAAAGGAATATTTACCGTTAACTTCTTAAGAATTTCTAATAATTATAAAAATTGTTTATTCTATTTGTGTTGCTTCAATCTTTGAGGAAACAGTGGTGGAGGTTTCTCCTCATTAATTTTTATTGGTGTTAATAGATACTCTAATCTGGGTACTCATGATCCTTTTCTTTTTCGGTATCCACTTTCTCTTTTTCGGTAACCAGGCTTTGGATAAAGACAAATTTTGAAGGGATGCTTAGGAATCTATTGGGAAAGCTCATCCACTACTTTAAAAGAATATTTTGGCCAAAAATTGGAAGAGAGGAGAGGTCCTGAAAGTTAGAAATGTTTCATTAGTGTGTAGAGAGTTTGCTAGAGAGTTTAAGTTGTGAGGAATTCTTCGAGAGATTGTAAGAGTAGAAGGAAAGTGAGAGATTTCTTCCTCCTTGCTGCTTCGAAGAGGAATTTTGTGTGTTGTAAAGAAAGGAAGAGATTCAGAGGATCTTCAAAAGTTTTCTTGGGGAGAAATTTGAGATAAGTTTATTTATTGTTATAATTTGTATGACTTTGATTTTATATAAGAATTCCGAGTTTTGTTGTGTTTTCCCCATGAGTTCTGAGTAGTTTTCTCTATCTTTCTCCTTGTCTCGAGATTTGTGAAATGGTGATTTGAATTGGTGAAGCCATGAAAATGTTTAAGAAATTGTGATGATTTTTTCACTTCGATCTTAATTTACTTTCAATCTGGCCAATTGATTTGTTAAAATATGTTGATTTTTACAACTAAAGTGAAGATTACATCCAAGATTCAGGGAGGTCAAAGCCCTTGGAAGTTGGGTGCAAATAAATAGGGAAATAAAATTATCGAGCATAGAATTGGAGATCTCAGAGTGACAGAATAAAATCCCTAATTCAGTCTTATCGTTTGGGTGCTGAAGTGTAGATTTTAGCCCTCAGGTGAGGGGAATGTGGGAACTCCGAAGTGAGAGCCGGTATCCTCCCAGCCTAGCTGGTAAACAAACATAGGATTAGTCAATGTTCTTTATGCCTGGGCCAATGGGTAAAGAGTAGGTATGCTCTTATTTGACACAATATAATTTGAACTAATTCACTTTATTCATTCACTATAATTTCTTGACAAGGAGAAGGATGTTTTCTATATACTGAATATCACATTTGAACCTTTATTAGTATCATTAGTTATTTAATAGTTATTAAAATTACATATTTATTTTAATTGTCTATTAGTGACAGATAAGCAAATTGAACTTCGTTGTTGTGGTTAAAGTATTGCTTTTCTAAAATCTTAGTTCGTAGTTCTAATCTTACTACCTGTGGGATCGATATCTAGGACTCCATTAGAGCCTTATATTACTTGAGCGATACGTAGACTTGCATTGATAAGTGTGACTTTACAATTATTGAATATTTATTTCGTCCATATTTATCGAATCTATAACTGTTATTAAGGATTTGGTACAGTTCGTGAGGAAGTAAATCTTTTTAGCAACAATATTAAATACTTATATTTTTAAGCATACATAAAGTCGCGGACAAGTTTTTGGCGCCGTTGTCAGGGAATGAGTAACAAAAATCACAATTTGAGTAACGAACAAATTAGGATTACTAGAAAATTTTTACTTGAATTGCAACTTATTTTAATATTTAGTTAACTGTTTAACTATGTATTGATTTCAAATTTATGCGTAAATTTGGACCTGAAAATCTTATACCCTACGATTTAGAATTAGAACGCACTGTTAGAAAGATTAGAAGATTGAGAAGAGAATCTAGAAATTCTGATACAATGGAAAACAACATGAACAATCAAGGAATAGAAAATGAACGCCAACCTAGACCCCTACGAGATTTTGCAAATCTTACAGCAGAGGAAATTCACTTATCTATCCAAAATCCTGATGTAGCTACTAATTCATTTAAGCTTAAACCTGCTATTATCCAAATCGTACAAAACAATCATTTCGGAGGTACACCAAATGAAGATCCTAACTTACACCTCGCTAGTTTTTTAGAACTGTGTGCTACTTTTAAATATGATAGCGTCTCAAATGATGCTGTTAGACTTAGAATTTTTTCTTTTTCACCGAGGGATAAGGCTAAGATGTGGTTAAATTTTTTAGCACCAAGATCTATTAGAATTTGGGGAGAATTTTCACAGAAATTTCTATCCAAACATTTCCCTCCATCCAAAAATGCTAAACTTAGAAATGACATAACATCGTTCTGTCAGATTGATGGAGAGTCAATATATGAAGCTTGGGAGAGATTTAAAGATCGTCTTAGGAAATGCACTCATCATTCATTACCAGATTGGTTGATAATTCAAACTTTTTATATTGGATTAGTGAGATCACTTAGATCGATTATAGATGATGCGGCTAGTGGTTCGTTTGTGTCAAAACCTTTTGATGAAGCTTATTTGTTAATAGAAAAGATAGCTACCAACAATTTTCAACGGCCCTCTGAAAGGGTAAATCCTAAAAGAGTAGCTAGTATCCATGATTCTGATGTAATATCTATGTTAAATCCTAAAAGAGTAGCTAGTATCCATGATTCTGATGTAATATCTAATTTCTTTGAGATTGCTGCAATATCAAAGAAATTAGATCATTATGGGATGAATTATTTTCCAACACCTTCTATGACGAAAGAGAATTCATGTGGGCAATTTGTGGATGTTCAACATTCATATGAGACTTTAAATGCTATTAATAGACCCAACAACCATTATTCGAACTATTATAACCCAGGTAGGAAGAATCATTCAATTCTTAATTGCAATAACAATTCTTCTACAAATCAACAATGGGCAAACAACCCAGTGAACCCATTAAGAAATTCATCCAACCAAGGAAATGTTAACTATAGACCTTCTCATCTTCCAAGATTTAAAAGTAACACTCAAATTAAGGAGAAGAAGTTGTTTATGAAAGAGCTGATATTAAACATGGGTCAACAATTGCAGAATCAAGGAAATCTATTACAAATTCAAGGAAATTAATTATAAAATCAAGGAACTACCATTAAGAATATTGAAAATCAATTAGGGCATATTGCTACTGCGCTTAGTAACCGAACATTAGGAACTTTTCCTAATACTGTGAAACCAAATCCTAAATATCAAGGAAAAGAAAAAATCAAAGCGATACACTTACAAAGTGGAAAAGAATTGGAGACAAGAGTACAAAAAGAAACAAAAATTGAAAAAGAAAAAGATCATGAGTACCCAGCTTTAGAGTATCCATTAACACTAATGAAAATTACCGTGGAAAAACCTCCACTACCGTTTCCTCAAAGATTGAAGTAACACAAACAGAATAAACAATTTTCCAATTTTTTAGAAATTCTTAAGAAGTTAACAATAAATATTCCCTTCGTAGAAGCTTTAGAGCAAATGCCCAATTATGTGAATTTTTTGAAGATATTCTGAACAAGAAAAGGAAGTTCACGGATAATGAAACTATTGCACTTAGCAAAGAGTGTAGTGCAATTATTCAGAAAAAACTTCCTGAAAAATTAAAAGATTCTGACAGTTTCACTATACTATGAGCTATTGGTGAAAAATTTTATTGTAGAGCTTTATGTGATTTGGGAGCCAGCATTAATCTTATGCCTCTATCAATTTTCAAAAGATTAGGATTACGAGAAGTCTTACCTACTTCTGTAACTCTACAGTTAGCGGATCGTTCAGTTACATATCCTAAGGGAGTTATAGAAGATGTGTTAATAAAAGTAGATAAATTTATCTTTCTTGTGGATTTTATTGTTTTAGATATGGAGGAAGATAAGGAAATACCTATCATTTTAGGGAGACCATTTTTAGCTACTGAAAAAGCTATGATAGATGTTCAAAAAGGAGAATTACCCATGAGAGTTAATGATGAAGAAGTTACTTTTAACATTGTAAACTCTATGAAATACCCTGTTATTGAAAGAGATAATGAATGTTTTCGAATGAAAATTAGTGAACATCTATTAAAAGAACATTTTAAAGAACATTTCGAAGAGAAAGAACAATTTGAAGAGAATGATGAAGTTGTTTTGAACAAATTAGAAAATGAAGAATTATATTATGTTCAGGAAAGATTTGAGATGTTGGATATTATGGAAAATGTTGATAAGAATCTATTTCCGTCAATTATAAACCACCTGAACTTGTGTTGAAAATACTGCCAAGCCACTTGAAGTATGTGTTTTTGGGAGACTCATCTACATTACTTGTTATTATATCTTTAAAATTAAATGATCTGCAAGAACAAAGACTGTTAGATACAATGAAAAGATATAAGAAAGCTTTTGGTTGGACCTTAGCTGATATTAAGGGAATCAGTCCTTCAATTTGTATGCACAAAATTATATTAGATGAACAATATAAACCAAGAGTTGATCCATAAAAGAGATTAAATCCAATGATGAAAGAAGTAGTTAAGAAGGAAATTTTAAAATGGTTAAACACTTGAATTATATATCATATTTCAGATAGTGCGTGGGTAAGTCCAATTCATTGTGTTCCTAAGAAAGGAGGAGTGACTGTTGAGACAAAAGAAAATAATGAATTAATACCTATCAGACGAGTTACTGGGTGGCGTATTTGCATTTATTATAGGAAATTAAACACTGCCACCAGGAAAGATCACTTCCCTTTACCCTTTTTAGACCAAACAGTAGATAGACTTGTTGGACACAAATATTTTTATTTTTTAGATGCATATGATGGTTACCATCAAATTCCTATTGCTCCTGAGGATCAAGAGAAGACAACATTTACTAGTCCTTTTGGAACTTTTGCTTTTCGAAGAATGCCTTTCGGATTANGTAAGTCCAATTCATTGTGTTCCTAAGAAAGGAGGAGTGACTGTTGAGACAAAAGAAAATAATGAATTAATACCTATCAGACGAGTTACTGGGTGGCGTATTTGCATTTATTATAGGAAATTAAACACTGCCACCAGGAAAGATCACTTCCCTTTACCCTTTTTAGACCAAATAGTAGATAGACTTGCTGGACACAAATATTTTTATTTTTTAGATGGATATGATGGTTACCATCAAATTCCTATTGCTCCTGAGGATCAAGAGAAGACAACATTTACTAGTCCTTTTGGAACTTTTGCTTTTTGAAGAATGTCTTTCGGATTATGTAATGCACCTGCAATATTCCAGAAATGTATGATGTCCATATTTGGTAAATTAATTGATGATGGATTTGAAATATTTATGGATGATTTCTCTATATTTTGAACATCATTTAACACATGCTTAAATTACCTCGAAAAAAATTTAGAGTTATGCGAAAGAACTAATTTAGTTCTAAATTGGGAGAAATGTCAATTTATGGTTGCAGGAGAAATTGTGTTAGGGCATAAAATTTTGGAAGATGGTATGGAAGCAGACCCTGCAAAAATTTAAGTTAGATCTAAACTAACACCTCCTACTAACGTAAGAGAGGTTATGAGTTTTCTTGGACATGCTGGATTTTACAGGCGTTTTATTAAAGATTTTTTAAAAAATACTAAACCTCTATGCCGACTTTTAGAAAAGGACAAGAAATTTGAATTTACTGAAATATTTCGTTATTTTCTTATTTAAATAATATTAAAATAGTTTTAATAATACTATACAATCTATTTTGAACCGGCTAAACTATTGAAGTTTCAACTAGTTAAAAACAAACTAAAAGCTGAATTTTTTTTTTTTTTTTTTTTGCAACAATTCGATAGGTCTTCAAATGCTGGGCTAAATTAGTCCCTAACCGCGAACTAATCACGTATTCACGTGAATCCATACTATAATAAAAAACTTCAGCCTAGAATTATTTAAAGTTGCGTATCCCCTTCTCACAAGTCGCAGCAGCATGCCGTAACTTCCCATAGCTCCTTGCTATGATACACACGAAAACGACATGACACCAATGTAATATTTCTATTTTTAAAAATATAGGAGAGAAGGATGCAGGGCACTACATTATAAAATAAAAATACATTTATACATATACCACCCAATTTTCTATGTTTTTACATTTCTAATACACGATTTTTATATTTTATGTTTATACCACTCATATCTTTCATATCACATAAATAGACTATTATTTTAACTTAAAAAAAAAGTAAAATACACCTTTCATGCTTCAGTAATGTGACATGTAAGAAATTAAAGCTCAAGTCTTAGTTATGTGAATACATAAAAATTGAATAGTATGCAAGTAAATCTTCCTAACATAAGAATAAAAAAATTTAATAACATTACCTTTAAAAACTAAACAATTCAAATGTATTAATCAGTTAATGATATTAAAAATTAAACACTATCTTATATTACAACAAGATAAATTTAACGTTCAAGTATATATATATATATATAAAGTTTTAATATTTATAATATATATGTCTAAAAACATTTTTTAAATTTTAATTCATTAGTTTAAGATACATATGTTATGTATTTAAATATTATTTAAATCGGACACTTCTATATATTATCTGAAATATGTGTTATTTCCGACGGTAGACTAATCATTGATTAGCAGTGTTCGTACAACAGAAACTCGTTCATTTTTAATATGTTATAAAACGACTAATTCAAATATCATGGCATTTTTTTTTTACTGTGAACCACCAGCAACACCCCATAATAACTTTACACTTATACATCAAAACTTGAAGATCTCTAATCCATCTAATACTAGCCAATATTTATATACATAATGGCAAGCAAACAATTGCAATAATACAAGCCTTCCTTCTAGCAAATTTCAGGTGCATAGAGAGAGAAGCTCTAACTTTGAGTTTTAACCTTGACCCTTTATTTATAGGTTTAGATTGATACTCCATAGGCTACATAGTTGGCTACATTATGCTTTATTAGAAAAATAAATTGCAAAAATATGTTAGCAAAATATTTTTCTTGATAAAATTTATTTATTTATTTATTTATTGCGGCGGAATCAGCCTCTAGATTAAAAAAGAGTGATCATTTGAAAGCAGTCGAATTGACGATGAAATTGCCTGTTTTGCAAGTTTGTTAATTTGGATGATTTAGTCATCATGTAGCTTGAGAAATCTGTGAGTCATGACTTTTGATTGAAGTTTTAATGTATTCAGCTAGCACAATACAAAATTGAATTCTACCTTCATGGAATTTTAATATATAAATTTAGTTTCCCATTCTCTTTTATTTTTGGAGGTTTATAAGAAAATAAAACAAAAAATTAAGTATATTAAATGATTCAGTAATACTCATTTGAGGAATATTGTCAGTTAATCAAACATTTTTATTGTCCAAATCAATGCATCCATGATTGCAAAAACAAATTTGAGGGCTGTGATTGGGTACCATTCTAAAACCTTCCTCTGCTTAGATTTTGTAGTTCTATTTCTACAAAAGAAATGAAATTGTCAAAAGATAGGATCAACATTTAACAAGGAAATATCATTACCAGCCCTTTTGATAAGCATTAAAAAAAGGTTCAGGTAGGAATTGAGGGGGATAAAGTGAAAAATGAAGCACATAATTTCACAGTTTTATAGCCTCTAAAAATGTTTGAGCCATATTCAACTCCAAATCTTTCACATTCGACATCCTTTTCAAACACCGATTAATAAAACTACTCAAAGATTTACCTGTCTTTAATCTCATTAATGATTTCTAAGCACAAGCGAATTGTATCACAGACATTTACTTGAAGAAATCAGACATAAGTCATCATAGGACTGATTACTTGAAAGTCATGAAAATAATCTACAATCAATACATCGTAAAAATTTTAGTAATGAAATTGCTTATTCAAATATGGAAAATGATCAAAAAGATCCATCTTCCCTTAATAAGAATCAACCATCAGAATCTTAAACTCAATAAAAGGTTTTAGTTTTGCGGTCACTATTGAAAGAGCATCCATGAATTTTGCCTGCTTTTTTTTTTTTTTGGTAATAGGAGGAAAAAAATCCTTCTTGACAATAAGGTTAGTAATGCTCTAATTCCAATATGAGCCTTCTCCCAACAAAATCAAAAGATCAAGTTCGGGGTGTCAAAATTGTTCTGCATGCCAACACCAATCGAACTCAACTCGAAAAATTCAGAATAGGGTTGAACCGAATCTTTTTTGAGTCAGGTTCGGGTCAGATAATTGAACCCATCTATTATTTGATTTGGGTTGAACCCAAAAACTCAAACATAACCTAAATAAGCACGAAAGTGGCTCGGATTCAAGTTAATGGGTCACGCTCAAGTTTGGGTATTTATTTTTTGACATGTTTATTATTCTGTTCGGGTTCGCGTTCTCTATTCGGGTTGGGTCATTTTCGGGTCCGACCTCTAACCCGAATTGACATCCTTAATTCTTGTTGATAACTCAATGTGACGTGTTACCCTTGGGATTTGATCCAACTCATTTAGATCATCCATGCATAGTAATGCATTCCTCAATTGTTCTCCATGCTCAATAAGTCTTTTATGTTATTTTATCCGATTTTGCATAACTATCTAAAAAAATTCATGCTCATTGTACCTTTAAAAGTAGCCTCGACAAAAATGATTCAACAATCACAATGCATACTTTGAAACTTCTATGCTATATAATTGGCTACATTTATGTTTTCTTCAAAAGTAAAATACAAAAATCTTACATCACGATGTAGAGCTTGAAAAGTTCACTTCATTATGAAAATCACTTAAATTAAAGCGAAGTGATTGTCACATGAAAGCAGCCAATTGAAACGATGGTTTTGTTACATCAGCAAATCAAGTCATTACCTAGGCAGAGTAAACATGGGAGTTGTTATGTCATCACATAGCTAAACATGCGAGTCGTTATGATCTCATCAGTTCAATCTATCACACATATTCAGCCGCCATAGTCCTAACTCGAACTTTAGCCTTCTAGGTCTTTGAATATTACAAGTTAATCAAATATTTCCATCATGTTTCATTAGACCTAAGCAATATGTTTGTAGGGTCCATATGATTTCAACTAGCCAGAACTTAGGTGCGGCTGTGAACTAATCCTACCACCAACTGCAAATGAAAACTTAACAAATTCAACCTAATAATTGAGATAAAATTTTAAAACATATCATAATCATAAAAGTTATAATATTGCGCAATAATACTACCAAAGCAGCAAAATAACAGCAGAAAATATTTCCTATATTATTTAAAATGGATTGCCTACATCACATTTCTACCACTTACTATAATAAACTTCTATTACAATCCTGTCATGGATAAGTGAACTCCAGCAACAGAAAACAATCCGCATATTAAAAAGAATAATCCTCGGCTTCCCTTTCTTTGCAGAAGAGAAACGGTATGTATTTTATTAGCCTAAAGATAAATATAAAGATCAAATCAAATTCACCTTCCCTCACCATCATCACAGCATGAAGCAGCCACCTGCTCCGCTTGAGAAGGAAGCAACTCCCCTGTGCGGCAGACTCGCTTGAGCTCATTAAACCTGCAGAGATCAAAATTATGGGCCTGCATGAGCTGCTTTTGCTTGGTGGCAAAGCGGCTTTTGAAGAAGCCTTCAAAGGAAGGATCTGTGGAAGTCCTCATGAAGAAGCCGTAGCCGGCCATGAAGTAGATGGATGTAACGTAGAAGCAAATGGGTTCCATGACGTCCCAGGAAAGCTCCCAAAACGTGAGCCGCATGAAGCCGGCTGTTTGAGCTGCTAGGAAAGCAAGGCCGCACCATAATTCTTTTCTTACTTTCGCCTCCGCCAGCTTGTCAATCATTGCCTTCTGCTGTTCCAGCTTTCTCAGCTCTTGCTCCCTCTGGTCGTGCAGAGGGGAGAGAGAAAGGGGGATTGCCCGCTCGATTGCTTTAGCTACCTGTAGGAGAGGAAGACTAAGAGAAGGGAAAAGAGATGGGATTTCTCATCATCCTTTGTTCTATGGATAATGATTGTTCATATCCTTGAGAATATGATTACATTTTTTTTTTAATTTTGTATTATTCATCTAACAGGGAATACAAAAATATAGAACAAGAAAAGATAACATGGAGAAAAATGATGATTTAAATCTAATAAATAAAGTAAAAGTAAAAGCCCTTATAAAACCAAGGAATGTAGGGATATCTAAAATTCATTCATTTCTTAAATTCTCACTCAAATATCAAAACTCATAAAACAGCCAACCCATGTTTTTCATTTTTATCAAATTCTCAATGGTTTAATCATGGCACACATAAATGCATTAGTTTGGTAGTTCAAAAAAAATCATATGGGCGTTAGTTTTATAAATAGATATGTTTCAAGTGCTAAATATGAGATTGCACCAAAGAATAATAATAAAGTTTAAAGCTTGATCTTGTGAAACTAGAGGCATATCATAGAGGAATAAGAAACAGCATACTTAAACCAAGGAAGCCTACTGAAGAAATTTATAACAAACTTCAACAAAATAAATCAAGTGATATTGGAGAACCAAAAAAATACATTATCAATACTTATGCTTCTAATTTGAAATAAAACAAATCATCAAAAAACTAACAAGGGGCATTAGCCTTTAATCTTGGTTAGTAAATTTTTTAAAGAAAAAAAATAAACAAAATTGAGGTTAAACTTGTATCACTCACCATGCCATATTAAACAAAATTGAAAAATGAAAATAATTATGACATCAAAATCTGAAGACTATAAAAACTGATCTTAAAGTCGGTGGATGGTAGTAATCAACAATAATCTGCACATTTCTGACAAAATGAGTATTACTGGTTGTTTAATAAATTAGCCAAATTCATGCACTTTTTAATATTATAACTTTATAAAACATAACATGTAAAAAAATACACGTTAAATGATGCATAAACCATTTAACCAATTGAAATTTTTAATATTAAAAGAGTTCTTTGGATGGCAGCATGACTCAGCTTATCACTTTGATAAAAGAATGATTCTACTTTAAATATTCCTCATTCCAAAGCCGGCCAAGGAATTAGCTTTATTAAGAAGTACGACTAGTTTCCAAGATACTTGGCCTAAATATTATTATATTATTAAAACATTAATTGATTAATTATTAAGAAAAGATGTAGCTTTTTAAACACAAATTTATGCACACCCATAATATACAAATGTCCAACCTTCAGCCGAACCTCCCAATCAATTTTCATCAACATGCCACTATCTGTAATAAGCTAAAAGTATCAATTCACCAAAACTAACCATCCTACATTAGTAAAGGTATAAAATTGGTATTTCCACATTCACTACTTCATATAACAATTAATATTGTGGATTGATATCGATCTGATTATAAAAAGAAGTAATATTTTCCCAAGTAGTAAATCCACAAAGAAACAGAAAAGTCTGCTCCCATTCATTTTTCCAGGGTTTTCTAGCAGGCAAAAATTGTAATAGGTAATATAAATAAATATTTAAGGAGATGAAACGTCAAAATACTAATTTTGCATCACAAAATTATTGATAGATTAATTATTATATATATATATATATATATATATATATATATATATATATATATATATATATATATATATATATATATATATATATATATATATAAAGATACGTATATTTTTTGATAGATTATGGGGTAGAACAGGTAATTGGGCAAAAGATGTCGCTAATTCTGGCCTGAGGTCTCTCCACCCTTGGCTATCATTTTCAAACGGAACCCTTCCATACTTCCTGTAGATAGAAAATCATAGAAAGAAAACAAGGGAGGAAAACAAGATCAGACCTCGGCGATCCAAGACTGAAATTCTAGCTTCAAGGAAATAAAAAATTTCTCAATCATCCTCACATTATAAGAAAGCATTAAGTAGCAAAATAAAGCTAATTTAAGGATTTCGATCTCCACCTGATCGGGCCTGAGAAAAACGACGTTTCCGATAACAATTACCGCCGCGGACTCATCCAGAGACCGAGCGAGCTTCGGTCCGTGCTCCTCGCTCGAAACCTCGCAGCAGATCCGCAAGAATTCCGATAAAGACACGAAGCTCTTTGGAATCGCCCTTAACCTCGACCTGACCAATTCCATCTGCGATGCCTTGAGCACTTTTCTCACCTCCTCCATCGTCATTCCCATCGCACCTCGTTTCTCCTCTTCCCCCTCAACAGATATCGGATGAGGTGAAGAAAGAATGTCTCGCCGTAAATGGTAACCGCTAGGCTCCGATATCCGATCAAAGAGCTTCACATCCAAAGGCATCCAGATCCGGTCAGGCGGCACCGCTTCCTGAAAAATGGGCCTCCACAGGATCCAACGATTGCCCGAGTCCGGCAATAACCTACGAAAAACAGAGCCCCGTGCTTGCGTACCGGCATCGCCGGCGCCGGACCTAATCTGCACGGAGTAGTTCTTCACGGCATCAAGGAAGCGGTGAGCTATCGATTTCCCAAACGCCATTGCTCTGATTTTATTCGCAATAGAAGACGAACCAGACAAAAAGATCCCGTAGGGTTTCTGGTTTATAAAGAAAGCCGAGGTTCGGTTTTATGCCGATATGCTCACAAAATACCGCGCTATTTTGAATTAACCGCGTTTTAAGTTTCGATCCATCTCGAATATTCTTTTGTCTGGCCACAACATGTAGCCGCACGCGCGCCACGAGAATAGTGAAAAAAGCATCTCGCGCGATACGAGAGCGTGGAGAGATGGATGAGAGGCTCGTAGACAATGTAATCCAGGTATCCGTCCGATCCCCATCGGACGGATAGATGAATTATTGCAGCTGTTAGATTTGTTTTGGCCGAGTTTTAGGGTAGCAAATCGCATTGAGAACGGATACTTCGCCATGCGTTGATCTGGTCTGTTAGATGATGACACGTGGCTATTTTGTGACTCCGATTTCGTGGTGGATGAACGTCTAGGGATTTTAGCAGGCCCAATTTTTTTTTTTTTTTTTTTTTTTCCATTTTTTCAATGTGGCCAAAAAGATTGGACACGTGAATGGAGAAGAGAAGATGTTAATCATCTAAAATATCTCTAACTATTTTGGACCATCTAAAACTTATTAATATTATCTTCATAAAAAAAATCCAATTTTTATGATGATAAAAACTTCAATATATTTTTCTTGAATCATATTAGGAGATAAATTTTAAATTTAATGATTTATATTTAAACATATTAGAATTTATAACAATTAATTATACTTTTAGATAAATAATGACTAATTAAATAAAATTTAATTCTTTATCTCAAAAAAAAAAATTAAAAGAATTTAACTTCATTATTTTTTAATATATTTTATAAATTTAAGAAAATATTCAATTCTATCATTTTAACTCTTAAGAACATCATATTAATGTATCTTGAACAATTGTGTGTTGTAGAGCTATTAATATGTCCATGTTAATCCTTTTCTTAATCATTCTATTCAACAAAGGAAGGATATGGTCCACTTGTTTTCAACAAAAGAGGGTCAATTTCTTAATTGAGGATTTTTCTTGGAGGGTTTCCTTCACAATCCATTGCATAAATAAAATAATAATCAAGTTGTATTGTGAAGCCTACCTTACTTGACATTCATTTTCTAGGCTCTACGTATATCGCCTTCTAAATTGACCATTATGTTTTTCTTCTTATACTTACTAGATAGACTTGAAAATTTTTTGTTGCTCAAGTATATATGAATATCGTTTGGATTTTTAATCCCTCAAGAATGTTGATCGACTCTCTAATTGTCATTTCAGAATGTACAAAATTATATTTTCTTATATTATCAAAATAGATAACCTCACCTCAATAATTACTTGTTAGGAACTCATTCTTAACTTCTAATATTTTATAAAACTCTAATGGTCGTAATGGTGAGAAAGGGTGAAGCCTACTATCCCACAATAATGGGTTTTAGGTGGGATGCTTTCAACAATTACATAAGCAACTATTTTTTTCATTAGTTTATTTTTTTGTTCAATCTTT
>NEWO01000334.1:150610-163567 GCA_003013225.1 Phalaenopsis aphrodite | reverse complement strand
TTCTTGTTCCTTCTTAAATTTTTGGCCAATGGACTAGGCTTAGATTAGGTAACTATCTTAAACTTTAGATGGACTAGAAGTGAATTCAAATTCTAATTTATCAATCACAGTAGCAACAATCATCGACTTTAACTTTTAATACACTTCATCTTCAAATGGTAGGTCAATTTCAATAAATGGCTTCTGAGTTGCACTTGACTCATGGTCCAATATAATGAAAATGGGACCATCACAAGTCATCTTGAAGTTGTCAAAACCTTTGTCAAATTTCATGACAAAGCTATTAATAAAATCAGATTGGTCTATAGCCAAGTTAAGATCGAATCCAAAAATTAAAATTAGTTTTTCAAATGGCATCTTCCTATATCAAAAATTGATTGAATTAAATTTATTATTTCTTTCATTTTTTTATTTATTTTTGATTTAATGCTTTTGGACCATACATGTTAGGCTATAGTGTAAACCCATAATTTGGACTATTATTAAGATAAGGAAAATCTTTCCAAAAAATATTCATTTAATTTAATTTGTTTGTTTTAGAAGTTTGATTTGAGATTTAAATATTCTTCATTAAATGTAAGTACGAAAAAGGGATTCAAATCACAAAATTTCATTTTGAAAATTTAATATGGAACTTATTGGATATGAAGCCATTATAAGACTTTAGATTCTAAAAAAACTTCAATATGAGAAAACATTTTTTGATATCTAAAGGGTGCTTTACCAGTGCAGACTTTACCAATGCAGAGAGGACCAGATAGTTGCTTATCCAACAATCATTAGCTAAAAATCTATCAAGCCTCTCCCAAAATTTGCCCATTCTCCAAGTTAATTTGGCACCTTGGTACCTGACCAAAAGAAAAATATGTTGAGATTTTCATACCTATTTTACATTATTTTTTATGATATTGCACTTTAAAGAAAAATATTCTTGATGTTTTGTTGCAAGAATGATGAATTAGGGTCATTGGAGCAAAGAGATACAAAAAGAGCGAATTTGGAGCGAAAATGACCAAAATGTGAAGATTTGAACTAGAGCGCCGATGACGAACTTTTCTCGAGAATCCAAATTTAATTCACTTAGAAGTCCCGCCGACGGCGCCCTCGAGTCGCCGACGGCGAGCTTGACGGTTATGTCCAACAAAGCATTGAATGAGGACGAATTTTGGAGGGGTGCTTAAGCAACTCTTGAGAAAACTCATCCACAACTTTAAAAGAAGATTTTGGCCGAAAATAGAAGAAGTCCTGGATGTTAGAAAGGTCCTGAAGGTTAGAGAGGTTCCATTAGTGTATAGAGAATTTACTAGAGTGTCTAAATTTTGAGGAATTCTTCGAGAGATTGTAAGTGTGGAGGGAAAGTGAGAGATTTCTTTCTCCTTGCCCCTTCGAAGATGAATTCTGTGTTCTGTAAAGAAAGGAAGAGATTCAGAGGAACTTCAAGGAGTTTGCTTGGGGAGAAATTAGAGATAAATTTATTTACTTATTGTAGTTGTATGACTTTGTTTTTATATATGAATTCCAAGTTTTGTTGTGATTTCCCCATGAAATCTGAGTAGTTTTTTCTGTCTTTCTCATTATCTTGAGATTTGTGAAATGGTGATTTGAATTAGTGGAGCCATGATAATGTTAAAGAAATTGTGATGATCTTTTCACTTAGATCTTAATGTACTTTCAATCTGGCCAATTGATTTGTTAAAATATGTTGAGTTTTATAACTAAAGTGAAGAGTATATCCAAGATTTAGGGAGGTCAAAGCCCTTGGAAGTTGGGTGTAAATAGATAGGGAAATAAACTTATCGGGCGTAGAATTGGAGATTTTAGAGTGACAGACTAAAATCCTTAATTTGGTCCTATTGTTTGGGTGCTGAAGTGTAGATGTTAGCCCTCAGGTGAGGGGAACCTGAGAGCTCTGAAGTGAGAGCGGGTATCCTCTGAGTCTAGCCACAGATTCAGTAAACAAGAGTAGGATTAGTCAATGTTCTTTATGTATGAACCAAAAGGTAAATAATAGATATGCTCATATTTGACACAATACAAATTGAACTGATTCACTTTATTTATTCACTATAATTTCTTGACAAGGAGAAGGATGTTTTCTTATATATTGAATATCACATTAGAACCTTCATTAGTATAATTAGTTATTTAAGAGTTATTAAAATTACATATTTATTTTAATTGTCTATTAGTGACAGATAAGCAAATTGAATTCCATTGTTGCGATTAAGTATTGCTTTTTCTAAAATCTTAGTTTATAGTTCTAATATTACTCCCTGTGAGATCGATATCTAGGACTCCAATAGAGCTCTATATTACTTGAGTGATACATATACTTGCATTGATAAGTGTGAGTTTATAATTATTGAATATTTTATACATCCATCTTTATCGAATCTATAACTGTTACTAAGCTTTTGGTGCAGTTGCTGAGGAATTAAATCTTTTAGCAGTAGTATTAAATACCTATATTTTTAAGCATATATAAAGTCGTTGTCAAGTTTTTGGCACCGTTGCCGGGGAGTAAACAAGAATCATAATTAGAGTAACAGACAAATTAGGATTATTAAAAAAATTTTACTTGGATTGCAACTTATTTTCATATTTAGTTAATTGTTTTACTGTGTACTGAATTCAAATTGTATGCGTAAATTTAGACCTTTAAATCTTATACCCTACGATTCGGAATTAGAATGCACTATTAGAAAAATTAGAAGATTGAGAAGAGAACCTAGAAATTCTGATACAATGGAAAACAACATGAACAATCAAGGAATAGAGAATGAACACCAACCTAGACCCCTATGAGATTATGAAATCCTACAGTAGATGAAATTCACTTATCTATCCAAAATCATGATGTAATTGCTAATTCATTTGAACTTAAATCTATTATTATCCAAATGGTACAAAACAATCAATTCATAGGTACACCCAATGAAGATCCTAATTTACACCTCGCTAGTTTTTTAGAACTGTGTGCTACCTTTAAATATGACAGAGTTTCAAACGATGCTGTTAGACTTAGACTTTTTCATTTTTCACTTAGGGATAAGGCTAAGATGTGGTTAAATTCGTTAGCACCAGGATTTATTAGAACTTGGGGAGAACTTTCACAGGAATTCTTATCCAAATTTTTCTCTCCATATAAAACCACTAAACTTAGAAATGACATAACATCGTTCTGTCAAATTGATGGAGAGTCAATATACGAAGCTTGGGAGAGATTTAAAGATCTTCTTAGGAAATGCCCTCATCATTCGTTACCAGATTGGTTGATAATTCAAATCTTTTTATAATGGATTCGTGGGATCACTTAGATCGATTATAGATGTTGCGGCTGGTGGTTCTTTAATGTCAAAACCTTTTGACGAAGCTTATTCATTTATAGAAGAGATGACTACCAACAATTTTCAATGGCCCTCTGAAAGGCTAAATCCTAAAAGAGTGGCTAGTATTCATGATTATGATGCAATATCTATGTTAGCTTCACAGATTGCTGTAATATCAAAGAAATTAGATCATTATGGGATGAATTATTCTTCAACACCTCCTATGATGGAAGAGAATTCATGTGGGCAATTTGTAGATGTTCAACCTTTATATGAGACTTTAAATGCTATTGATAGACTCAACAACCCTTATTCGAACTATTATAACCCAGGTTAGAAGAATCATCCAAATTTTAATTGGAATAACAATTCATATACAGATTCATAATGGGCGAACAACCCAGTGAACCCATTAGGAAATTCATCCAACCAAGGAAATGTTAACTATAGACCTTTGTATCCTCTAGGATTTAACAGTAACACTCAAATTAAAGAAAAGAAGTTGTCTATGGAAGAGCTGATATTAAACATGGGTCAACAATTGCAGAATCAAGGAAATCAATTACAAATTCAAGGGAATCAATTACAAAATCAAAGAACTGCTATTAATAATATTGAAAATCAATTAGGGCATATCGTTATTGCGCTTAGTAACCGAACATTGAGAACTTTTCCTAGTACTGTGGAACCAAATCCTAAAGATCAAGGGAAAGAATAGATAAAGGTGATACATTTACAAAGTGGAAAAGAATTGGAAATAAGAGTGCAGAAAAAAAACGGAAACTGAAAAAGAGAAAGTGGATACCGACAAAGAAAAGGATCACGAGTACCCAGATTTAGAATATCCACTTACACCAATGAAAATTACTGTGGAGAAACCTCCAACACCGTTTCCTCAAAGATTGAAGTAACACAAATAGAATAAACAAATTTATAAGTTTTTAGAAATTCTTAAGAAGTTAAAGGTAAATATTCCCTTCAAAGAAGCTTTAGAGCAACTGCCCAATTATGTGACATTTATGAAAGATATTCTGAACAAGAAAAGGAAGTTCACTGATAACGAAATTGTTGCACTTAGCGAAGAGTGTAGTGAAATTATTCTAAAAAGCTTCCTAAAAAATTAAAAGATCCGAGCAATTTTACTATATCATGTGCTATCGGTGAAAAATTTTATGGAAGTGCTTTATGTGATTTGGGAGCAAGCATTAATCTTGTGTCTCTATCAATTTTCAAAAGATTAGGACTAGGAGAAGTCTCACCTAATCTTGTAACTCTTCAATTAGCGGATCGTTCAGTTACATATCCTAAGGGAGTTATACAAGATGTATTAGTAAAAGTTGATAAATTTATCTTTCCTGTAGATTTCATTGTTTTAGGTATGGAGGAAGATAAAGAAATACCTATCATTTTAGGGAGACCATATTTAACTACTGAAAAAGCTATGATAGATGTTCAAAAAGGAGAATTAACTATGAGAGTTAATGATCAAGAAGTGACTTTTAATATTGTGAAATCTATGAAATACCCTGCTGTTGAAAGAGATAATGAATGTTTTCGCATGAAAATTAGTGAACATCTATTGAATGAACATGTTAAAGAACATTTTAAAGAGAAAGAACAATTTGAAGATAGTGATGAAGTTACTTTGGACGAATTAGAAAATGAAGAATTAGATTATGTTCAGGAAAGATTTGAGATTCTGGATATTACCGAAAATTCTAATAAGAATCTATTTCTGTCAATGATAAAACCACCTGAACTTGAGTTGAAAACATTGCCGAGTCATTTGAAGTATGTGTTTCTGGGAGACTCATCTACATTACATGTTATTATATCTTCAGAATTAAATGATTTGAAAGGGCAAAAATTGTTAGATACATTAAAAAGATATAAGAAAGCTTTTGGTTGGACCTTAGCTGATATTAAGGGAATCAGTCCTTCGATCTGTATGCACAGAATTATATTAGATGAACAATATAAATCGAGAGTTGATCCACAAAGGAGATTAAACCCAATGATGAAAGAAGTAGTTAAGAAGGAAATTTTGAAATTGTTAGACATTAGAATTATATATCCTATTTTAGATAGTGCGTGGGTAAGTCCAATTCATTCTGTTCCTAAGAAAGGAGGAGTGACTGTTAAAACAAAAGAAAGTAATGAATTAATACCTATCAGATAAGTTACTGGGTGACATTTTTGCATTGATTATAGAAAATTAAACACTACCACCAGGAAAGATCACTTCCCTTTACCATTTTTAGACCAAATAGTAGATAGACTTACTGGCATAAATATTTTTATTTTTTAGATTGATATACCAGTTACCATCAAATTCCTATTACTCCTGAGGATCAAGAAAAGGCAACATTTACTAGTCCTTTTGGAACTTTTGTTTTTTGAAAAATGCTTTTTGGATTATGTAATGCACCTGCAACATTCCAGAGATGTATGTGTTTATATTTAGTAAGTTAATTGATGATGGATTGGAAGTATTTATGGATGATTTCTCTGTATTTAAGACTTCATTTGACGCATGCTTAAATTATCTTAAAAAAGTTTTGGAGTTATGCGAAAGAACTAATTTGGTTCTAAATTGGGAGAAATGTTAATTTATGGTTGCAGGAGGAATTTTGTTAGGGCATAAAATTTTGGAAGATGGTATTGAATCAGACCCTGCAAAAATTCAAGTTATATCTAAACTAACACCTCTTACTAATGTAAGAGAGATTAGGAGTTTTCTTAAACATGTTGGTTTTTACAGACATTTTATTAAATATTTTTCAAAAATTACTGAACCTCTATGCCAACTTTTAGAGAAGGATAAGAAAATTGAATTTATTGAAAGTTGTTTAAATGCCTTTGAGTTATTAAAGAAAAAATTAATCACAACCCCTATTATAATTTCACCTAACTGGGAGAAACCATTTGAATTGATGTGTGATACTAGTGATTATGCTATTGGAGTTGTCCTTGGACAAAGATATGAAAATATTTTTAAAGTTATATACTACATTAGTAAAACTCTTAATGATGCACAAGTTAACTATACTGTTACTGAAAAAGAGTTACTAACCATTGTGTATGCTTTAGACAAATTTAGATCTTATTTAATTAGAGCCAAATGTGTTGAGCACACTGATCACTCTGGTATTAAATATCTGATACAAAAGAAGGATGTCAAACTAAGGTTAATTAGATGGATACTTTTGATGCAAAAATTTGATCTTGTAGTTATCGATAAAAAGGAAACTGATAATCAAGTTGTTGATCATTTTTCAAGATTAGAAAACCATGAATTGTCTGACACCGACAATGAAATTACAGAGAGCTTTCCTGATAAACAACTTTATAATATTAATGAGTGAAAAATACCATGGTATGCTGATATTGTTAACTATATTGTAAGTGATATTTTATCATCTATGCTGACACTGCAACAACAAAGAAAATTCATTCATGATGCGAAAGCATATTTTTAGGATGAGCCTTATTTATATAAATAATGTAAGGATCTTAATATGAGGAGATGTGTACCTTATGAAGAAATTGATCTATCATTCAGAAATGTCATGATTATGAATTTGGAGGACATTTTAGGATTGATAAAACTGCTTATAAAATTTTACAAGCTGGATTTTTTTGGCCTACCATCTTTAGAGATGTTTATAGATACATAAAAACTTGTGATCGATGTCAACGAGTAGGCAATATATCTAGATTAAATGAAATGCCTCTGAATTTCATGTTAGAAGTTGAGATCTTTGACGTTTGGGGATTAGATTTTATGGGACCATTTATTCCTTCATTTGAGAATATATACATATTAATTGCAGTAAACTACATCTTTAAGTGGATTGAAGCACAGCTTTACCTCTTTGTGATGCTAAAAGTGTTTCAAGATTTTTAATGAAAAATACTTTCACTAGATACAAAATGCCTAGAATGATTATCATTGATGGAGGATCCCATTTTATGAATAAATACATTCAGAGAATGGTAGAAAAATTTAATATTATTCATAGAATTTCTACTGCCTATCATCCTCAAATCAGTGGGTTAGTTGAAGTTTCTAATAGAGAGATTAAACAAATACATGAAAAGACTGTAAACCCTAGTAGAGTAGATTGATCCACTAGACTGGATACCACATTATAGGCTTACAGGACTACTTATAAAATACTATTGGAATGACTCCTTATAGACTGATTTTTAGGAAGACTTGTCACTTACCAGTAGAATTGGAACATAAAGCATATTGGGTGATTAAGGAATTCAATTATGATTTGAAAGATGCTGGTAAGAAGAGATTTTTACAATTAAATGAATTGGAACAATTAAGAAATGAATCTTATGATAACGACAGAATTTATAAGAAGAAAATAAAGTTATGGCATGATCAAAAGATTAACCAGAAGAACTTTGAACTAAGACAAGAAGTTTTGCTTTATAATACTAGGCTGAAGTTATTCCCTGGGAAATTGAAATCTCGTTGGTTAGGACCATTTACCGTGAATTAAGTTTATACTTACAGAGCTGTTGAAATTGAAGATCAGAAGACTGGAAATAGATTTAAAAGTAAATGGACACAAATTAAAACCGTATTTTGAGGGTAAAAGACCAAATTTTAAAGAGGTTTTAATGATCAGTCAACCTGAATAATATCTGAATAGGTCGGGTTGACGACGTTAAACCAAGCGCTTTATGGGAGGCAACCCATAGTTATCTTTACTTTTATTGCGATTATAGTATTTTTATTTGAAATTATCGTAGTTTGCGGTAGTATATAGCTCTACTACTGTTATTTACCCTTGAATCATTATAAAAATTGGATCCATAGAGAAAAATTGGAACGCATTCGGACCAGAGCAAAACTATGCAATTTTTGCCTTGGGGGCCGACGGCGCCATCGACGGTGCCATCGACGCCACTGACGGCGGGTTTTTTCCAAGAGTCCAGGCAAATAAATATAGAAGGCTCATCAACAGTGCCCTCGATGCCGCTGACGACGAGACCGGCGGGATGTTGGTTTCTGGAGTTTGAATGACAGTTTTTGGCAGTTTTTGAGCGGGAGTTACCCCTTTTAAACTCCCAAATTCGATTCCTAAGTTCATATTTCCACCAAAAACGAAGTAAAACTCCACTAAACTCATTCCTATGGCATCAATTCCCCTGATAATTCCAGAATGTGAGTGTTCAATCGGAGAAAGTTTATTAGTGTGGAAGCGCAACAAATGTTCAACAAGGTACTGACAAAGAAAAGATTGATCAAGGAACGAGGATTCGTAAATCATAGATTGAATAATCCCTCTATGGCAATTGAATAGATGATAGTGCGGCGAAGATGAGAAGTGTTGTGCTATACTACAACCGCCATGGTTGTTCCTGTGGTGAAGGAATTTTATGCAAATTTGCATGGAATCAACCAGGGAGTCGTCTATGTACGAGGTAGATGGATAAATTTTACTCCTGTATAAATCAATGAATTATATATGATCAAGAACGTTCTTGTCTGCCATCATTCCAACCTCGTCCTGACAAGAAACCAAATGAATGAGATTTACCAATATTTAACGGACGAAAGTGAAGACTGAGAAATGAGAGAAAACGAGTATGTTAGTTTTTTTGTGACACTCCTAAATCCCATTTCAAAACAGTGACACTTCTTCCTTTTTACAAAATTGTTACCGACAATGAAGATCGGTAATTCCTAAGGAAAGTGCTATTCTGAATTACTATATCCAAATGAGACTACCGATCGATATTGAATCAATAATTGTGAAGTCGGTTTTAGGCCTGATCGTTCTTGGTTCAATTTATGGGCTTGAACACCCTTCCACAATTTTCTCATTTTGCAGTCAATTCCAAGTATCCTACGAAAATTGGGAAAATGTACTTCCACCTTGGAAGCCTTTAGACCCAACTAAGAGATTTCCAGCTTTTGAAGATGAAAATGACATGACTATTATGATAGATCAAGTGTCTCGGAATTCAATGCCGATTTAACCTTTAGTTTTGAACAAGACTCTGGTGATCCTACACAGAATCAAAAAATTGGAGAAGGAGGTACAAAATGTCATGAATGCAATTAATAATATCTCTGATTTCTTCGATCATCTAGACTGGAGGATGAAAGAATATTTTTCTCACTCTGGACATATAGAAGATAGTTTGTACGACTGACAAGGAGAATGAAATTGATAGAAGAGGATTCTACTGAAGAATTTCCACACCAACCCTTCTATAACCTCTTCATTCATGAGCAATCAATGGGTGATCTCAGAGGAGAATCTAGTGCTGAAACTGAAGAATAATAGATTTACATTGCTACTTGTTTGTCTATGTGTGTAATTTGATTTGAACTTTGCTTTTGCTTTGCTTTAGAATTATGCTCTTAGATCTCTGTATAGTTGAGACTGAGCACAAAATGTTTTGTTTTCAGCGTTTTAAGTGTTGTGGCTTGGATTGCAATGCTGAATTAATGTATTAAGGTTGAGAAAATACCAAACTTAGGTGTGTTATGTAATGTATATTGTAACTCTTAAAATTTATATATATAATTGTGATGTTTTGTGTTGTAAAAGTTTATTTGTGATAAGTACATCATTTAATCACTTAAAATTATGTCTATAATGATTGAACGGATGTCGTTGAGGCTTGAAATTGATCAAAATCTCAATAAATCTGGAAATTGAACCAAATCAATAGAGCCCGCCAATGACACCCTCGACGCCGCTGACGGCGGACTTTTCCCGAGGCTTAGGATATAATTTCAATAGAGCGCACAGAATACCCCATCGACGGCGAGAACCCCAAAAAAACACATTTAATCTCGATTTTGACCAGTCAACTAACCAAAGGAAAATATGTTGAGATTTTCATACCTATTTTATACTATTTTTGATGATATTGCACTTTAAAGAAAGGATTTTTGATGTTTTGTTGCAGGAATGAGTAATTAGGGTCTTTGGAGGAAAAAAATGCAAAAAGGAGCGAATTTGGAGCGAAAAGGACCAAAATGTGAAGATTTGAACTAGGCCGCCGACGGCGCCCTCGACGCCCTCGACGACGAGATTTTCCCGAGACTACAAGACAAAATTTCTAGAAGTCCGCCGATGACGCCATCAACCCCGCCGACGGTGAGATCGACGGTTGTGCCTACTCAAGCTTTGGATAAGGCCAAATTTTGAAGGGATGCTTAGGCAACTCTTGGGAAAGCTCATCTACAACTTTAAAAGAACATTTTGGCCAAAAATAGAGGAGTCTAAGAAGTGCTAGAGGTGCTAGAGGTTAGAGAGGTTCCATTAGTATAGTTACTAGAGTGTAACAATTGTGAGATTTTCTTCGAGAGATTGTAAGAGAGGAAGGAAAGTGAGAGATTTCTTCTTTCTTGCTACTTCAAAGAGGAATTCTGTGTGTTGTAAAGAAAGGAGGAGATTTAGAGGAACTTCAAGGAGTTTTCTTGGAGAGAAATTAAAGATAAGTTATTTACTTGTTGTAGTTCGTATGTATTTGATTTTATATATAAATTCCGAGTTTTGTTGTGTTTTCCCCATGAGTTCTGAGCAGTTTTCTCTATCTTTCTCCTTGTTTTGAGATTTGTGAAATGGTGAGGCCATGAAAATGTTTAAGAAATTGTGATGATCTTTTCACTTAGATCTTAATTTACTTTCAATGTGTCCAATTGATTTGTTAAAATATGTTGAGTTTTACAACTAAAGTGAAGGCTACATCCAAGATTCAGGGAGGTCAAAGCCCTTGGAAGTTGGGTGCAAATAAATAGGGAAATATTATTATCGGGCAAAGAATTGGAGATTTTAGAGTGACAGACTAAAATCCCCAATTCGGTCCTATTGTTTGGGTGTTGATGTGTAGATGTTAGCCCTCAGGTGAGGGGAACGTGGGAGCTCCGAAGTGAGAGCCTGTATCCTCCCAGTCTAGCCGCAAAATCAGTAACCAAGCATAGGATTAGTCAATGTTCTTTATGTCTGGACCAAAGGGTAAAGAATATGTTTGCTCATATTTGACACAATATAAATTAAACCAATTCATTTTATCCATTCACTATAATTTTTTGATAAGGAGAAGAATCCTTTCTTATATATTGAATATCACAATTAAACCCTACTTTATATCATTAGTTATTTATTAGTTATTAAAATTATCTATTTATTTCAATTGCCTATTAGTGACAGATAAGCAAATTGAACTTTGTAGTTGTGATTAAAGTCTTGCTTTTCTAAATCTTAGTCTGTAATTCTAAACCACTCCTTGTGGGATCGATATCTAGGACTCCATTAGAGTCCTATATTACTTGAGCGATACATATACTTGCATTGACAAATTCAACTTTAACATTATTGAATATTATGATTATACATCTTAACCAAATCAGACACATCTATAAAGGCGTGATCAAGTCTTTGGACACCGTTGCTAGAAATTAAATCTTCTAGTAGCGTCATCAAATTCTTGTATTTATCGATTACAAAAAAAAATCAGTCAAGTTTTTTGCGCCGTTGCCGGGGAGTGATTGAGTGAGTGAGTAAAATCATGATCATAGTAACAGACAAATTAGGATTATTAGAAAATTTTTACTTAAATTGCAACTTATTTTATCTTTATATTTATGTTAATTATATTACTGAGTACTGATTTCAAATTATATGCGTAAATTTGAACATGAAAATCTTATACCATACGATTGGGAATTAGAATGTATTGTTAAAAGGATCAGAAAATTAAGAAGAGAACCTAGAAATTCTAATACAATGGAAAACAACCTGAACAATCATGGAATAGAAAATAAGCACCAACTTAAATCCTTAAGAGATTATGCAAATCCTACAGCAGATGAGATTCACTTATCTATCTAAAATCCTGATGTAACCGCTAATTCATTTGAGCTTAAACCTGTTATTATCCAAATTGTACAAAATAATCAATTTGTAGGTACACCAAATGAAGATCCTAATTTACATCTCGCTAATTTTATAGAACTATGTGCTACTTTTAAATATGATAGAGTCTTAAACGATGCTGTTAGACTTAGAATTTTTCCTTTTTCACTGAGGGATAAGGCTAAGATGTGGTTAAATTCATTAGCACCTGGATCTATTAGAACTTAGGGAGAACTTTCACAGAAATTTCTATCCAAATATTTCCCTCCATCCAAAACTGTTAAACTAAGAAATGACATAACATCGTTCTGTCAGATTGATGGAGAGTCAATATATGAAGCTTGGGAGAGATTTAAAGATCTTCTTAGGAAGTGTCCTCATCATTTGTTACCAGATTGGTTAATAATTCAAACTTTTTATAATGGATTAATGAGATCTCTTAGATCGATTATATATGTTGCGACTAGTGGTTCTTTAATGTCAAAACCTTTAGATGAGGCTTATTCATTAATAGAAGAGATGGCTACCAACAATTTTCAATGCCCCTCTGAGCGGATAAATCCTAAAATAGTAGTTAGTATCCATGATTCTGATGCAATATCTATGTTAGCTTCGTAGATAGCTGCAATATCAAAGAAATTAGAACATTATGGGATGAATTATTCTTCAACACCTCCTATGATGGAAGAAAATTCATCTGGGCAATTTGTGGATGTTCAACCTTCATATGA
>NEWO01000334.1:120177-141658 GCA_003013225.1 Phalaenopsis aphrodite | reverse complement strand
GAAAGAAAAGTGAAGTTCAAATTCATTAAAGGCTATCCAGATATAGTAATCCTCACTTGAAAAAGGAAAAAAAAAGGATTGAAAACAATCCCTGAAAAGAAAAGAAAAATATATAGGATTGAAAGCAATCCAAATGAAAAAGAGAAAAGAAAGAAAAATTATGGAAGTGAGGAGAAGCTTGAGGATATGCCTAATCAAAAATTGGATTCACTGGACCTTCCTAAAGAGAAAACTTGAATACATTCCTAAACTTATATTTATGGAATTAGATTTTTTACTAGTAGAGTTCTCATGAAGTTCCTATCTCTTGAATATTCTAAGTGACTTAACATTGCAACATATAGTCATTCTTGAAATAAATAGAAGAGTAGAACTCTTAAACTTGATGACTAGATAATCTTTTGGCAACAGAGTTAATTCAATTACTTGAATTTTTTCTGAAAATCTCACTATGATATTTATTTAAATCAAACTTATAGTATTTATGAATTAAAACATTATTGCAATAGATCATAACTTTTATATAGTACTAAAATAACTTGAGGACAAGTAATTGTTAAGTTTGAGGGATTTTAACCAAAGGAAAATATGTTGAGATTTTCATACCTATTTTATACTGTTTTTGATGATATCGCACTTTAAAGAAAGGTATTTTGATGTTTTGTTGCAGTAATGAGTAAAAGCAAAAAGATGCAAAAAGGAGTGAATTTGGAGCGAAAAAGGACCAAAATGTGAAGATTTGAACTAGGCCACTGACGACGCCCTCGACGCTGCCGACGGCGAGATTTTCCTGAGACTATAGGACAAAATTTCTAGAAGCCCGCCGATGGCGCCATAGACCCTGCCGACAGCGAGATCGACGGTTATGCCTACTCAAGCTTTGGATAAAGCCAAATTTTGAAGGGATGCTTAAGAAACTCTTGGGAAAGCTCATCTACAACTTTAAAAGAACATTTTGGCCAAAAATAGAGGATTCTAATAAGTGCTAGAGGTGCTAGAGGGTAAAGAGGTTCCATTAGTATAGTTACTAGAGTGTAACAATTGTGAGGATTTCCTTGAGAGATTGTAAGAGAAGAGGGAAAGTGAGAGATTTCTTCTTCCTTGCTACATCGAAGAGGAATTCTGTGTGTTATAAAGAAAGGAAGAGATTTAGAGGAACTTCAAGGAGTGTTTTTGGGGAGAAATTAAAGATAAGTTATTTACTTGTTGTAATTTGTATGACTTTGATTTTATGTATGAATTCCGAGTTTTGTTGTGTTTTCCCCATGAGTTCTGAGTAGTTTTCTCTGTCTTTCTCCTTGTCTCGAGATTTGTGAAATGGTGATTTAAATTGGTGAAGCCATTAAAATGTTTAAGAAATTGTGATGATCTTTTCACTTAGATCTTAATTTACTTTCAATCTGACCAATTGATTTATTAAAATATGTTGAGTTTTACAACTTAAGTGAAGGTTACATCCAAGATTCAGGGAGGTCAAAGCCCTTGGAAGTTAGGTGCAAATAAATAGGGAAATATTATTATCGGTCGAAGAATTGGAGATTTTAGAGTGACAGACTAAAATCCCCAATTCGGTCCTATCGTTTGAGTGTTGATGTGTAGATGTTAGCCCTCAGGTGAGGGGAACGTGGGAGCTCCAAAGTGAGAGCCGATATCCTCCCAGCCTAGCCGCAGAATTGGAAACCAAGCATAGGATTAGTCAATGTTCTTTATGCCTGGACCAAAGGGTAAAGAATATGTACGCTCCTATTTGGCACAATATAAATTGAACTAATTCATTTTATCCATTCACTATAATTTCTTGACAAGGAGAATGATGCTTTCTTATATATTGAATATCACAATTAAACCCTACTTTATATCATTTGTTATTTATTAGTTATTAAAATTATCTACTTATTTCAATTGTCTATTAGTGACAGATAAGCAAATTGAACGTCGTTGTTGTGATTAAAGTCTTAGTCCGTAATTCTAAACCACTCCCTGTGGGATCAATATCTAGGACTCCATTAGATCCCTATATTACTTGAGCGATACGTATACTTGCGTTGACAAATTCGACTTTAACATTATTGAATATTATAATTATACATCTTAACCAAATCAGACACATCTATAAAGTCGCGATCAAGTCTTTGGACACTGTTGCTGGAAATTAAATCTTCCAGTAGTGTCATAAAATTCTTGTATTTGTTGATTACAAAAAAAAGTCGGTCATCAACCGCCACTATTCATCATCCCCTTCCTCTGAAAAACGTGATTTTTGACCTAGGGCTTGAGAGATCTTGGACTGGGAAGCGATTTCAAGGCATTTAGACACCAGATTTGATCATCTCTTGGTATGAGCTTCACTTTAAACTAAAAATATTTGATTTTCACCATGGCTTTCTTTCACATTAAGGAGATCCAAAAATTTTGAGATTGTGAAGAAAATATTGGGATGAAATTCATGGAACTTAGTGTTGAAATCTTAGAATTACGCTTGGAAGCCATCATTTGCATATTTGAAGTATATTTTGGAATTTTTCTATAATTGTGATTAGATTGAAATGACTCCGCGAGAAAAGAGATTACTTAAGTTCAATGAGTCTCGCTTCGTCAATATGAATGCTCAATCAAGGTTTACTTCAGTATTTGAAGGAAAGAAATGTATACAAGATAAAGTTTTTGAGAGTCTAGGAGGAGAAATTGAACGAGTTATTACCAAGCAGAGGTGGGAAAACTTCTGTTATACCACAAATAAGGCTGTTGCAAATATTGTGAATGAATTCTATGCCAACGTGTTCTATTTTGAAGATGGAATCGTTCAAGTGTGGGGATTTCTTGTTGAAATTAATGTCGCCCGCATTAACACCTTTTACGAAGTCCCAGACTCTTATAGCTACCATTATGAATCCTTTAGTACTATGGAAGGCCCCCTGAATGATGTGATCAACTTTCTCACTGATGGGAAGGGAACGTGGAAGATTAAGCAACAAGAACGAGTAAATTTTTCTGCTTCCATGTTAAATGTCATCTCTAAAGCGTGACACTATTTTATTTCCTCTACTCTGTTACCGACCTATCACCATAATGAGGTAACTAGAGATAGAGCTATTCTGAATTTGTGTATTTGGAATAATAGAAATATAAATGTGGGGAGAATTATTTTTAATAATATATTGACTACAACAAGGAGTGAAACAAGTGGAGGTCTAGGATATCCTGGCCTTATTTATGCACTTTGCCAACTTTTTGGAGTGGAAACTGGAGGTAATGAGGAATAGGTTTACCCTATGAAACCCATTAGTAAAGCTAATTTGAAAACTTATGAATCCCATGAAAAATGGAGAACTGGAAGTAGGAGTCAAGAACCATCTACTAGTAGAGATGTCCCCTCTACAAGTTATGACCTTCTACCTTCTAGTTCCCCTTCTCTGATTGATTTGATGAATGAGTTGACCTTACAACAAAAGAGGATATAATTAATAAATGAAAGGATTGGAGGTTTAGAACGTTGTCATGATTATGATAGTGAGTACCTTCAGAGGCATTCAAATTTTGAGATAGCATATTACGAAGCGCAGGCCCGACACTACAGAGGTGAGCCTGATGTTACTTTCTCTGAGTGCCCCTGATATACTCAGTATCAGCCCAATCCACCTACTGATCAAGGAGACGAAGACATAGTTTGGGATTTTGATATCTGAATGTAATTGTACTTTTATTTTGGTAATCTTTTGTAATAAAAATGGATGTTTGTGTGTATTTGAACTTTCATTTTTATTGTTATGTTGTACTTGGATAATTTTTAATTTTTCTTATAAAGTTAGTGTGATAGTTAAAGTTTGCATGTGTAGTATAATGGATGTTGATTAGTACTTTGTGAATTGTAATGGGATTTTTATTTCACATTTTAATTGTAGTTGTTTTGTTTAGTATTGTGGTTGTGTTAGGAAATTCTTGAGTTTGTTTAATGTTTTAGTTTTGTACTTAATTCAAAATTTCATTACCCAGAAATTTCTCTAATGATTTATATGTGTAGAAAGCTCCTAATGTTACGTACCAGGTGAAGTAGAAATTTTGTGAAAAACAGCAAAAATTTCAGAATGATGAAAATGCATAAAATACTGAGGTATGATTTATATTTAGAGTTTTTCTTTCCACCTCTATCATTTCATATTGAAAAATTTAAGTTTGGGGGAGGGAAGAAAAAGATTAACTATTAGATGTTCTTTATTTAAATATTTTGAAAAATGATTAATATGATTTTATGTAGTGAATTTAATTCAGGTAATTATATTTTGTAGCTATTTAAATATTATGGTAGATTTAAAGGAATATTTTTGTAATGAAAATTAATTTTGAAACTTAAGATATTTAGTATAAGAGAATAAGACTATAGTTAACTATTTAAAGTAAACGAAACTATATTTTGAAGTACTAAGAATCTGGAAATTCATTTGAGAAGAAAAGATTGGGGCTCAATGATGTAAACGCTATGAAATATTTATAAGGTAAAGGAATGCTTTGAGTTTCAAATTTAGGGAAAGAAAGGTGATGTTCAAAATCATTAAAGGCTATCCAGATATAATAATCCTCACTTGAAAAAGGAAAAATAAAGGATTGATAACAATCCCTAAAAAAATAAAAGAAAAATATATAGGATTGAAAGCAATCCAAATGAAAAAGAGAAAAGAAAGAAATAAATATGAAGGTGAGGAGAAGCTTGAGAATATGCCTAATCAAATGTTGGTTTCAATGGACCTACCTAAAGGGAAAACTTAAATACACTCCTGAACTTATATTTATGAAATAGATCTTTCACTAGTAGTGTTCTCATGAAATTCCTATCCTTTGAATATTCTAAGTGACTTAATATTGCAACATATAGTCATTCTTGAAATGAATAGAAGAATATAACTCTTAAAATTGATGACTAGATAATCTTGTAGCTACAGAGTTAATTTAATTACTTGAATTTTTTTTTGAAAATCTCACTATGATAGTAATCTAAATCAAACTTACAGTATTTCTGAATTAAAACTTCACTACATTAGATCATAACTTTTATGTAGTACTAAAATTACTTGAGGACAAGTAATAGTTAAGTTTAGGGGATTTTGACCAAAGAAAAATATGTTGAGATTTTCATACCTATTTTACATTGTTTTTTATGATATTGCACTTTAAAAAAGGTATTTTTGATGTTTTGTTGCAGGAATGATGAATTAGGGCCATTGGATCAAAAAAATACAAAAATGAGCGAATTTGGAGCGAAAATGACCAAAATGTGAGGATTTGAACTAGGGCGCCGACGGTGAACTTTTCATGAGACTTCAGATTTAATTCACTTAGAAGTCCCGCCGACAGCACCCTCGAGGTCGCCGATGGCGAGCTCTGTGGTTAAGTCCAACAAAACATTGGATGAGGATGAATTTTGAAGGGGTGCTTAGGCAACTCTTGAGAAAACTCATCCACAACTTTAAAAGAAGATTTTGGCTGAAAATAGAAGAGGTCTTGGATGTCAGAAAGGTCCTGAAGGTTAGAGAGATTCCATTAGTGTAAAGAGAATTTACTAGAGTGTCTAAATTGTGAGGAATTCTTCGAGAGATTATAAGAGTAGAGAAAAAGTGAGAGATTTCTTCCTCCTTGCTGCTTCGAAGAGGAATTTTGTGTGCTGTAAAGAAAGGAAGAGATTCAGAGGAACTTCGAGGAGTTTGTTTGGGGAGAAATTAGAGATAAGTTTATTTACTTGTTGTATTTGTATGACTTTGCTTTTATATTTAAATTTCGAGTTTTTTTATGATTTTTCCGTGAGATCTGAGTAGTTTTCTTTGTCTTTCTCATTGTCTTGAGATTTATGAAATGGTGATTTGAATTGGTGGAGCCATGAAAATGTTAAAGAAATTGTGATGATCTTTTCACTTCGATCTTAATTTACTTTCAATCTGGCTAACTGATTTGTTAAAATATGTTGAGTTTTACAACTAAAGTGAAGATTTCATCCAAGATTCAGGGAGGTCAAAGCTCTTGGAAGTTGGGTGCAAATAGATAGAAAAATAAAATTATCGGACGTATAATTGGAGATTTTAGAGTGACAGACTAAAATCCCCAATTTGGTCCTTTCGTTTAGGTGTTGAAGTGTAGATGTTAACCCTCAGATGAGGGGAACGTGGGAGCTCTAAAGTGAGAGCCGGTATCCTCCCAGCCTAGCCACAGATTCAGTAAACAAGCGTAGGATTAGTCAATGTTCTTTATGCTTGGACCAAAAGGTAAAAAATATGTATGCTCCTTTTTGGCACAATACAAATTGAACCAATTCACTTTATCCATTCACTATAATTTCTTGACAAGGAGAAGGATGCTTTCTTATATATTGAATATCACATTAGAACCTTCATTCGTATAATTAGTTATTTAAGAGTTATTAAAATTACAAATTTATTTCAATTGTCTATTAGTGAAAAATAAGCAAATTGAATTCCATTGTTGCGATTAAGTATTGCTTTTTCTAAAATCTTAGTTCACAGTTCTAATATTACTCCCTGTGGGATCGATATCTAGGACTCCATTAGAGCCCTATATTAGTTGAGCGATACGTATACTTGAGTTGATAAGTGTTAATTTACAATTATTGAATATTTTATACATCCATCTTTATCGAATCTATAATTGTTATTAAGCTTTTGGTGAAGTTGCAGAGGAATTAAATCTTTTAGCAGTAGTATTAAATACTTATATTTTTAAGCATATATAAAGTTGTTATCAGTACCCTGAATCATGTAGGTTAGCTTATTAAAAATTATTATTGAAGCTGGTGATGGTATTGAGATCAGGTGGACTAGCACCTTTTTTTTGTAGGTGAAATGATGCAGTTGAAGTCCCTATAAATAATGCAACCTGTTGACATGGATTGGCTAACTTGAATAAGCTCCTTTCATAAGTCTTTTCGGTCAGCTTTAGTGTAGCCACATACACAAAAGTAGCAGTACCGGTCTTCCCATCAATGGTAAAATCCAGATGAACAAATTGAGGGTGGTTAATCAAGATAGACTAGGTGACTTCCTTCTTACAAAAAATCTAAAGTTTGTTATTTGTATTGGCAAAGTGTTGAAATCCATAGAGCTTTTTGATAAAATTTTGTGGGTATTTAGAGATCATAGGTTCCAAAATGGCAATGCACCAAAATTTATGCGTCATATTGTAGGAATTTGTTAAGGGAGTTGAGATTTGCAAGTCCCCTAACATTCCATCATAGAAGTTTAATCATGATGAGTGGATTTTCCCTTCCCTCTAGTTCCATGGTAGGAAACTAGTAGAGAGTAAACAGAAATTTTGTTGTCATCTTGAAGGTTTTTTAGTTCAACTAATCCTTTCTTTTTCTTCTTAGTTTCCTGAATTTTCCATTCTTTTTCTAGTGCATGTCCCATCTGCTCAATTGGAAGATCTTCAGTGGAGCATCAGCTTGAGGTAAGCTGTTTTAAGATTCTATAATTTTCTAAGTATTTTCTATTTCAACAGTGTGATCTAGAATACTCACATTTTGTAAGTTCTTTTCCTTGCATGGTTCACCCCTCCCCATGTCAGAGTCAATCTATGCAAGTAAACTATCCATATTAGGATTGGTGATAACATTTAACTCATTAGAGGGATTAACATTTGTGTTAGTGATCCACTTTAAAATTATCTATTTTATATGCACATTATATACCCATTTTTTTTGGATATTATGCTTTAATGAAATGTATTTTGTGTGTTTTTGGTTAGAGGTGCAAGAAAAAGAGTTTAAGAGCAAAAAGGAGCAAAAATATATCAAAAAGAAGCAAAATGGACCAAACTTAGAAAAATTATCAAATCAGCCGAACTGGGGCCTAGGCGCTAGATGAAGACCGCGGCTGGCGCCTAGAACGACAGTTTCGGCGCCTAGACGCTAGAGTCAGTTTCTAAAAGATTCATTAAATGAGGCAAAATTTTGAAGAGAAGCCTGAAGCAACCCTTGGTGATTTTTGAAGCTCTATAAATAAGGACTATTTCTAAACAGAATGGTAGAGTTCTAGAGTCATTTTAAGAAGGAGAGGCACACATATAGAGTGGGCAGCCACCTTAGAGAGGTTTTTTAAGTCTTTGTGATTTCTAAAGTTTTGTGAGTCTTGTAAGAGTCTATTGGAGTCATAGAATTCAAAGAACTTCAAAGTTGTGCTTGGGGAAACATTTCACATAAGTATTTGTATCTTTTTCTTTAAGTATTGTACTTTGAATTTGAGTTCTATAAATATATTTTGTTTTGTTATCCTCATGTGTTATGAGTAGTTTTCTTCTTTCTCCTTGCAATATGAAGTAATCAAGTGGTGGTTTTGATTTGTTTAGAACTTCTTTTATTTCAAAATTTTGTGATGATATTTTTTACGGTCCTTTATTTACTTTACAAATTGGTCATTTGTATTATTAAAATTTGTTAAGAAACTTACGAACCCAAGAGCGCTAACATTTCTCTAACCAGTGAGTATCACATTTCACTTTAGAAAGAGCCAAGATGATCGTTTTGAGGGGGAGTGCAAATAGATAGGGAGATAAGATTTAATGGGTATAAAATTGATGTTTCTAGGGTGATAGGCTAGATTCTTTTTTCGATTTGGTCTAGAGATTGGAATTAAGGGTCACTGGTAGGTCCTATAGAGAGGGTACATAGGGTAATCTAAGAGTTAGAGACTAGAACTTGCCCATCACAACTTTACATGACGACACCAACTTTAGATTAGACGATGTTCTTTATGCTCAAAAAAGGTAAAAAAATATGTATGCTCCTATTTGTCACAATGTCATAGCTAAACCTCTAAACATTTGAAATCTTACACTGATTATGAATTATTTGCAAGGAAAATGTCTCTATTTATATAAATCATGAATTTTCTAAAACTCTGCATTTAGTTTTAACTTGCGTTTGTAGGAATTATTAAACTTTATTTCATTGCATAAAAAACTTTAAATATTTTTTGCAGTCTTAAGTAAAGGTATTTCATAGTTAAAAATCCTGAATTTTCATTTTTGCTTTAATTTCCTTGTGGGATAGATACTGGAGTTTTTAAAGAAAACTCTACATTACTTGAAATGATATGTATACTTGTGTAGTACCCATAGTGTGAAAGCTATTAATCTAAATTTTATAATTTTACATTTGTTCTCACTAGCTGTTAAATATAAATTGAGTAAAGTTTTGGTCATATTTGGGAAGATAAATATCTGCATAATTAGGGGTCGGGTCAAGTTTTTGGCGCTGTTGCCGCAGAACTTAAAAGAAAATTTTATTTCAGAACTTTTGGACTTAAAAACCTTATTTGAATTGTAGAATAACTAAAAAAATAGATGTTTTAAAATTATTTCAATTTTCAAAAATTACAAAAAACACAAACAAATATTTTAAAAAGCGAAAAAATATAATTTTTTTTATTTATATATTTTAAGTATTTTACTTTCTGAATTTTACCCTTTTGCATGCGAAGTTTGTGATCTGAAGGTTTAGTACCCTACGATTCTAAATTAGAATAAACTAACTACTGAAAATGAACATCAAAATTTACAAAGACCTTTAAGAGATTATGCAAATCCTACATTAGATAAAATTCACTTAAGTATTAAAACTCCAGCTGTAGCGGCTAACTCATTTGAACTAAAACCCGCAACAATACAAATGGTGCAAAATAATTAGTTTGAGGGAACGCCATCAGAGGATCCAAATTTACATCTTACAAGTTTTCTAGAACTATGTACTACATTCAAATATGATGGTGCATCAAATGATGTTGTTAGAATTAAACTTTTTCTTTTTCCTTAGGAAATAAAGCTAATATGTGATTAAATTCATTAGTATCTGAATCTATTAGAAGTTGAGGGGATTTGACACAAATATTCCTGACTAAATACTTTCCATCTTCAAAAATTGCTAAGCTTAGAAATGATATTACTTCTTTTACTCAGTATGAAGGGGAGTCAATTTATGAAGCATAGGAACGATTTAAGGAACTCCTTAGAAAATGTTCATATAAAGTTTTACCTAATTGGTTAATCATCCAAATATTTTATAATTGGTTAATAGGATCCCTTCAATCTATAATTGATGTTGTTACTTGAGGATCTTTAATGTCAAAATCATTTGATGAAGCTTATGTTTTAATTGAAGAGATTACCACTGATAATTTTCTATGGGCCTCAGAAAGGGTAAATCCTAAGAGAGTAGTTAGTATTCATGATAATGATCTTATATCCATTTTGGCATCCCAAGTTGCTGTGATATCTAGGAACGTAGATAAATTTGCAATGAGCTTTTCTCAAATAGCTCAAGTGAGTGAGGAAAATTTATTAGGGCAATTTAATGATTTTCAATCATTAGCAACTTTACATGCAGTTACTAATAAACCCAAAAACCCATATTCACACTTTTATAACCCAGGTTGGGAAAACCACCCCAACTTTAACTAGAATAATAATAATTATGGTGGTGAAAATCAGCAATGGGGGAACACTCAAGTGAACTCAACAGGAAGCTGTAACAATCAGGGTAGTTCTAACTATCGACCTTCTTATCTTCCAGGCTTCAATAATCAATAGTTTAAGGAAAAGAAGTTGTCTATAGAAGAAGTAGCTTTACAAATGCATAATTAATTACAAAGTCAGAGTGTTGTAATAAGAAATATTGAGAATCAATTGGGACAAACTGCTAATGCACCTAACAATAGACCTCAAGGAACACTTACTAATAATGTTGAGATAAATTCGATAGGCAAAAGTAAAGAAAAAGAACAAGTTAATGCTATTCAACTTAGCAGTGGAAAGGAATTAAATGTTGGAACTCAAAAAGATATTGAAGTTGAGAGAGAAACTGAAGAAACTGAAAAGCCTATAGAAATTATTTCTAAGAATAAAGAATAACCTGTCTGTCCAACTAAAATTGATTCAAAAAGACCACCACCTCCTTTTCCTCAAAGACTTAGACAACAAAAGCTTGATCAACAATTTTTTAAGTTTTTTGAGATATTGAAAAAGCTTACGACCAACATTCCATTTTCAGAAGCTTTGAAACAAATGCCGAGTTATGTCAAATTTATGAAAGATATATTAAAAAAAAGAGGATGTTTGAAACTTATGAAACTATTGTACTTAGTGAAGAATGTAGTGTAATAATTTAAAAGAAGCTTCCTCGAAAGCTTAAATACCCTGGTAGTTAATACACCTAAAATACATAGTATTTTTAGGCACATTTTTATACCTATTTTTGAGACACTGCGCTTTAATGAAAGTTATTTTTGTGTTTTTCTTGCAGATACATGTAAAAAGGGTGAAAATGCTTAAAGGAGTGAAAAAGGTTCAAATTTTAAGCAAAAAGGTGAAAAATGTGTAAAAGAATTTTGACACCTAAGCACCAGATCCAGAGCTTAAGTGCTAGTTAAATAGAGAAGGCCACGCCTAAGCACTAGAGGCCCCGCACTTAAGCGTCAATGGCAGTTATTGGTCCTTTTCACTCTAAATTTGCTCCCTTTTGCATCGTTTTGCTCCAATGACTATAATTCATCATACCTGCAACAAAACATCAAAAATACATTTCTTTTAAGTGCAATATCATCCAAAACAGTGTAAAATATATATGAAAATCTCAACATACTTTCTTTTGGTCAGCGATGAAAAATCTATGGATCTAAGCCTTATTTGCTTGAAAAAGCTTATAGGAAGCCATTTATCTTAATTTTCAAATTTGTTGAAATTTTTCTTGATTTTTTTAGATGACTCCTAGAACGAAGTGGGTAAAGGGAAAAGAAACTTATAACAATGCGAAATTCATAAATTTTAAAGCACAAATTCGCTACAATGAATTTGCAATGTTGAGGAATTTCATTACAGAACAAAGTTTTTACAGACCCGGTCATGCCGTCGAGAATGTGATCGTGACTCGACACTAGGAGAGCTTTTGCTATTTTAGTGTTGTAGCATTCATTGTTGTAGTTTGAGAGTGTTATGCCAACTTACCTAAGGTGTCTGACGATGAGATAATTGTTCAAGGAAAAGGAGTTGAGTTTACCTCGGAGTGGATTAATGTAGTACATGGTCTGCCACCTGCTATAGATTGCTTTTAATCTGAGTATACACCATCTGAAGCAGAGTTTGATCAGATTATTGCATATCTGACTAATTGACGTGGAGCATAGAAGATCCGAGATCATTGAAAGGTAAAATTTTCTTCTTCTATGCTCAATGCCACCTCAAAGGTCTGACATTATTTTATTTCAGATCGCCTCCTTCCTTCAAAATCATTTGAGTTAAGTGACATGAGAAAAAGTCATCTTAAACTACTGCATTCAAGAAATGAAACCTATTGGTGTTAGGTCTCTTATCTCTGAGGCTATTAGCTCTTCTGCCTGAGCTAGTACTAATTCAGGTCTAGGCTTTCCTTCTTTTATTTTCACTATTTGCAAAGACTCTGGAGTAAAGTTTGACCTTTTTGTGGAGCATTTAAAGCCACTTAAGTCTATTGGGAGGGCTAATGTAGATGTTTATGGATGACCTAGAGGTTGAGCTCCTGACACACCTTCTACTTCTAAGCATTCTACTTCTAAGCCTTCTACGTCTAGACCTTCTGCTTCCACTACTACTGAGCCACCATCTGGTTTCTGGGATGTGTTAAGTGAGATAAAATTGGAGCACCAAACCGCTATGTTTATAATGCAATGTTGTGGGTAAGATATGGAAGAGAAATTTGATCAAATGACAGATTATGTTCGGAGGAAGAGTGACTATGAGGCAGAATATGATGAGGAATTAGTGAAATTTATGAAGGGAGATCAGTCAGTTGGGTTTCCTACATGCCCTTGATTTACTGCATATGAGAGCCATAAATCCATGGATGAAGATATACCCTTTAATTTTGATGATAATAAGGATGATGAGGAGGAGGAGGATTAGAGTATACTTACTTTTCTATTATAGACATGATTTTTTGATCCTTCTCTTAATGAACTTTTGATGTATGTTTTATGTGGATTACTCAAAGTACTTTTATTTGTACTATTGCATTTGCTTTTGTTTATTTAATTTGTTTATTTGTTAGAGTTGTCTTTTTCATTGTAAATTTTCATGATATACATGATGTGATTTAGATTTTTTACTACTCATCACTTTATTTTTTTATTGTATCTGTAATGTTCTCTTGCTTAGATATCTTAAATTTTTCTTCTGTACAGCTTTTAATTAATTAAAAATTTAAGTTTGAGGTAAGGAAGAAAAACTTTTAAAACTAAACTTTATTTGTCCTCAATAAAATATATTTTTAAAATTATTTTAACATAGCCTATGATGTGTGGTGTTAACTTTAGAAGACTATATTTTTTATTCTATAATGTTATAATAGTCATAAGTAAAATTTTCTAGCAGCATGGGGTATTTCAAAATGTTAAGATGTTTAATATGAAAATTTAAAATTGTGCTTTTTATTTTTAAGAGTGGAGAAATTGCATTTTTGAAATGCTAAGAAATCTTAGATATGCACATTAAAAAGAATTGGAGACTCTATGAAAATCAATTTTAAACTAATACACATCATTAAGTAAAGAAATGTGAGAGGTTTTTAACTTTAGGAAGAGGATAGTGAAGTTCAAAATCATTAAAGGCTATCCAGATATAGTAATCCTAAAGAAAAAATAAAAAGAAAAATATGTGAGGAGAAGCTTGAAGAAATGCCTAATAAAAAATTTGCTTCACTTAAATCAAAATTTTTAAAAAAAATTATTTACATTTCTAAGCTTATTTTTAATTTAAAGTATTATTATGATTATTAGTAGAGTTCTCATATAAATTCTTTTCTTGTAATTTTCTGAGACTTCTGAGCATGAAAAATTATAATTTTTTTTTGTAATAAATAAGAAATCAGAATTCCTAGACTTGAGTATTTAGTATCCTTATATTTTGGTTCTAACCTAAGTTATTAAAAATTATGTTTAAGTTCTATTATCACACTTTTACGACAAAAAAAAATTATAAGAATCTTTAAGTGAAACGCATAATCACATGTTATATCATTTTATTTAATAAAAGGGTTACTTGAGGTTAAATAATGTTTAAATTTTGGGGAATTGATCCACTTTAAAATTACATATTTTATATGCACATTTTATACCCATTTTTTAGGATATTATGCTTTAATGAAAGGTATTTTGTGTGTTTTTTGTTATAGGTGAAATAAAAAGAGTTTAAGACCAAAAATAAGAAAAAATAGATAAAAAAAGAAGCAAAATGGACCGAACCAAGAAAAATTATCAAATCAGTCGAACTGGTGCCTAGGCGCCAGATGAAGATCGCGGCTGGTGCCTAGGCATCAGAGTTAGCTTCTAGAAGCTTCATTGAGTGAGGCCAATTTTGAAGAGATGTCTAAAGCAACCCTTGGTGATTTTTGAGGCTTTATAAATAGGGACTAATTTTAAACATAAAGGGAGAGTTCTAGAGTCATTTCAGAAGGGGAGGCACCTATTTAAAGTGGGCGTCCACCTTTGGGATGTTTAATGAGTCTTTGTGATTTATGGAGTTTTGTGAGTCTTGTAGGAGTCTATTTGAGTCATAGAAGTCAAGGAAATTCAAAGGAGTTCTTGGGGAAACATTTCAGATAAGTGTTTGTATCTTTTTCTTTAAGTATTGTACTTTGGATTTGAGTTTTACAAATATATTTTATTTTGTTATCCCCAGAGGTTCTGAGTAGTTCTCCTTGCAAAATGAAGTAATCAAGTGGTGGTTTTGATTTTTTTAGAGCTTCTTTTATTTCAAAAGTTTGTGATGATATTTTCGCTGGTCCTTCATTTAATTTACAAATTGACCACTTGTATTGTTAAAATTTGTTGAGAAACTTAAGGACCCGAGAGAGCTAAGATTTTTCTAACTACTGAGTATCACATTTTACTTTAGAAAGAGCCATGATGATCATCCTAAGGGGAGTGTAAATTGATAGGAAGATAAGATTTGATGGGTGTAAAATTGATGTTTCTAGGGTGGCAGACTAGATTCTTTTATCAATATGGTCTAGAGATTGAAACTAAGGGTCACTGGTAGGTCCTATAGAGAGGGTACAGTAGGTAATCTAGGAGTGAGAGACTAGAACCTACCTAACACTATTATACATGCCAACACTAACTTTAGATTAGCAAATTTTCATTATGCTAGGAAGAGGTAAAGAATATGTACGCTCCTATTTGTCACAATACCACAATTAAACCTCTGAACATTTGAAATCCTACACTGATTATGAGTTATTTGCAAGGAGAAAGTCTCTTTTTCTATATATCTTGAATTTTCTATAACTTTGCATTTACTTTTAACTTGCAGTTGTAGGAATTAGTAAACTTTATTTGGATTGTATAAACTACTTTAAATATTTTTTCCATTCTTAAGTAAAGGTTTTTCATAGTTAAAATTCTTGAATTTTCTTCTTTCTTTTAATTTCCCTGTGGGATCAATACTGGGGTTTTTAAAGAAAACTCTATATTACTTAGAACTATACATATACTTGCATAACACCCACGGTGAGAAAACCATTAACCTAAATTTAATAATATTACATTTTTTCTCACTAGCCGCTAATTATAAATTGGGTTAAGTATTGGCCATATTCGAGAAAATAAATATCTACCTCATTGCGGGTCGGGTTAGTCAGCAGCAGCCTGAAGAAATTCAGGATCCAAAGCTGTCACAATATTAACAGAATCAGAATGGTTTTTTGTTTGGGACTACTGTTGTTTTAATGTTTTGTTCCTCTACATTGGTATACATGTCCAAATGTACTAGAATATTTGGTTTCTACTTAGGATGTAGTTTGAAACATTTGTCAAGGGTATTGATCCTGAATCTGCTTATATGCAATAATATAAAAATAATTCTGATTATCTTTTTCACTTATATTTTCTTATTTTGCAACAAAACCAAAAACTTGATCTTAAAGAAAAATAAGAATTTAACTTTTAATTTATATATATTGGGATACTACGCAAGTATACATATCGTTATCAAGTAATATAGGAATTCTTTATTAAGACCTAAATATCGAACCCACATGGAAGATATGCAATATGCACTTTTTGGAAAACTTTTCATTTTTTTAGAAGAAAATTATATAAACTAAAGACTTTTTCAAAGTAAAGAAAGTTTAAATATTTTTGGTAATTTTAATATTTTGAAAAAAACAAAACAAACTTAAAAAGATAACTTGAGTTTTTGTAGAAGAAAAACACTAAATATGAAAATATCTTTCTCCTTATCATGAATCAGTAATAAATATAGGAATTATGTTGTGGAAGTATGCATATTATGTTCTGTCAAATAGGAACAATAATATTCTTTACCCTTACTAGAGATATTATAAAGAACATTGACTAATTTAAAGTTTGAATAGCTCTGAAGATTGGTTAGGCAGGAAAGATACTAGCTCTCACTCTAGAGTTCCCTCGATTTCGTCCACCTCGGGACTAACATCTCGAATCATAACCTAAAATAATAAACCAAGTTTGGGGCTTTAACCTATTACTTTAAAGTTCTCTAACTCTACACCCTTCAATAAATATTTCCCTATTTTTTTGCACTCAATCCTATGAACTACATTCTCATTCATACAACCTCATGTGATTTTTTCCATATGTTGACTGAGAGAATATCAACCTAGTTCTTACATGTTCTCACAACAAATTTTAACATCTGGATTGGTCAAATCAAGAAGTAAATGAAGTATATGAATTTAAATCATTAGAACTTCTTCCAACATTAAAGATCAATACTCTCCCTAACTTCCATCCAACACTTAATTACTTATCATTTTAACAAGAAAGATAAAGAAACTACTTAGAATCCATGGAGAAAATAAAACCACACTTTAGTTTAAAAGTAGAAATCATTTTCAAACCAACAACAAGTCTCAATTAAAACCAAAAGTAGTTTAAAACAAAAGATAAAAACTTATCTCAAGTCCTCCACCAAACTCTTGAAGTTCCTATGAATTTCTTCTCTTTTACAACACTCTCAATATAAAACTAGAATAAAAAGGATAAAAATGTGGTGCCTGAAAATCTCTCCAACTAACTCTCCAATTTTAGAACTTTTAAAACTTTCCTAGCACTTTCAGGATCCCTTTCAAAGTCTCAATCTTCCTTCTTTTATAATTCTCCAAAAGGTGCCTTGGTATCTCTTCAAAATGTGTCTTGATTCAATGTATTTCCCCAAGAGATGCATCCTTTCTCAATAATTTTCATCCATGGTGCTTGTAACCAGCTATTAAGCCAATAGGTTCCTCAAAAACCTCTTCAAAATTTGCAAAAAATGAATTTACTCAGTCAATAACCACCACTGACGCTTAAGCGCGGGGCCTTTGGCGCTTAGGCACGACCTTCTCTGTTTAACCAGTGCTTAAGCACCAGATCTAGCGCTTAGGCGCCGAAACACTTTTGTCTAATTTTTACCTATTTGCTCCAAATTTGATCCTTTTTCACTCCTTTAAGCATTTTCACCTTTTTACCTGTACCTGAAAGAAAAACAAAAAAAATACCTTCCATTTAAAGCGCATTATCTTAAAAATAGGTATAAAAGTATGTCTAAAAACACTATATATTTTAGGCGTATCAGGTATGCCCAAATATTTTACAGTGGCTGCAGTAGTAAGGTCTTTGTTCCATTATGATTTGTTGCCAATAGCCATTATGGGTAGTGCCCAACCTTATCTCATAAACTACTGGAAGTGTGATATCCCTCTCTACTAGGATTCTAGCTTCTGAAGGTCTTATCAGATTAAAGGTGAAGACATGTAACTTCATTGGTCTCCCTAAGATGACCCCAATTGAGTTAAGTACTTGGGGATTAAAGAAATGAAGTTTAAGTTCGGGTAGTTTAAACCAGATTGGTAAAATGGGTTGAAAATGAAGAAGAATGTTGTCTACTGATCTCTCAGAAGAAGAAATTCATCTTTTACCCTGCTTAATAGCTGATCATGATTTTTCTTCCCTACACAGTTACGGTGAGTTCTAGGGAAGTGATGAGTTCTAGGGGAGGTCATCTCCTAAAAATTTATGGAATTACCAAAATTTTAAGGAGGCGATGCTGACGCCATTTGATGATGTGATAGCTTGTTGCCTTTGTACATTGTGTGTTGGTTTTTATAGCATTTTAATAGCCTGGTGCAGTATTTGTACATGGTAATAATGTGTTTTTTTGTATGTATTTCTCTTGCTTGTTTCATAAAAATTCTAAAGTTTCTTATGAAGTTAATTTTGTCTTTCTTTCTAAGCTATCATTGCTCCTCTTCTGGGTTTCTTTTCCCTCTTTTATGGACTGATTTTTAGAATGTTTGACTTTTTCTATATTTCTTGGTCTTAACAGTCCTTCTAGATGATCACAAATTTTAGTAGAAGAAGTTAGTTGTATTCCATGAAAGATGTAAGGCGTGTCCAAGGCTGCATAATTGAAGATGCTCAACAACTATATTATTTGCTTACATAAACTCTAATTTATTCTATGTTTACATTAACTCTAAAGAACAATCCATTAAGGATGTGAAACCCAATCTAGGCCATATAACATGAGTTGTTCGATGTTGTTAACCTATATTGGAATAGGGTCCAAAAGAGAATCCATTTAGGTTATGAGACTCGTCCTTGGTTCTATAGTCAAAGTATATACTTGATAACATTGACCTATGACGAGTAAATTAATATGAAATCCACCAAGGAGGGTTGACCTATCCAAGGTTATTAGTCAAAGCTTCTGCTTGAGGACCATAACTTTATGAAAAAGGAAGAAGGAAATCCACAAATAATTTTTGACCTATCAGAGACTGTTAGCAAAAGCTTCTACTTGACGACTGTAGCATGTGATGGAAAAGGTAGAATTAAGCCCCCTGGATTGATTAAGCCTATAATGGGGTGTAAGAGATGCTATACATTTCTCAAGATTGAGCATGGGCTGCAATAGACTATATTTTTTCTTGAGAACATGGTTTAAGTTGTACTTAAGAATGATGATTGACAACTTAATAGTTCGTCCTTTTGATTTTGTTTTCCTTTGATGGGGCATTGTCCAAACAAGCCCGTAAAGCTTGCAATGTATCAAACTTTGAAGGGGCCAATTTCTTGATCAAGTGGAGGAAGAACTTCAACATAGTTTGGGTGGAAGGGGGTACTTGGATGAGCCCTCTTGACCATTATACTTAATATCTAAATGAAATATGGGATAATTATTCCACCATGGTCGTGCCTGAGACGTTAAAGTGAACAAACTTTTAAGACCATAGTGAAGCTTGCCCTTTAGCCTCAAAGAAGTTATCATAGACTTGATGTATGAATTAGATGCAAAAAGATTGTCTCACTACAATTGTGTCTAGAATGTTGATGTAAATGACCTTTCGAGACTGTAGTGAAGTTTTCCCCCACATCAAAAGTTGCTTTAGAGGCACAAAGAAGTTTCTTTCATTAGTTGGATGATGTATATCATTGGGAAATGAGACAGAGTTATGGTGTCTCATATTTGAAGATAATGTCAGACAAAACTTCATTTACGAGAGATGGTGCCAAAATGATGTCTATCGGAACGTCTGTAGTGATAGAGTAATTATTTAACATCTTAGCATTGTAGGGGACTCCAACTCTCACACAAGTACATAAAGAGAGAACTAAGAAGGAAGAGATGCATCAGCCCTTTTACTTTGAAAACCATTGAAAGGTAAAAAAAAATATGAGGCCTAGCTCAATTAAAATAACCTACTATAAACTGTGAGTACACATGTATACTCTTTTGCTAAATTATGGAAGAGTGGGTTACAAAGATGATCTTTGTTAATGTACAATATTGGTTCATCAATAATAGTCATACTCTTAATGTAATGAATGAAGTACTTAATAATAATAGGTTGCAAGGGTCATACTTAATTGATATAGAGGCAGAAGTCTGCCCTGAATATGTAGATGGCGATTATAGTGCCAGGTTGACATATAAGTTGTAGTTGAAAGCCATGGTAGTAGTTTGTTAGAGGTGGTTGCGGGAGTTGGCTGGAGCCAGCGATGGCAACTAGAGTTGGTTGGAGCCAGCAATGGCAACTAGAGTTGGCTAGCAGTGGAGGCGGTTGGAGTTGGAAAAGGTGGCAACAATCCAAGCTGGCAAGAGGTTGTAGGAGTCAGAGGCTTGGTTGACGGTGGTTGGTGGCTGCAAGTGCAGGAGATCGACGATGGTTGGTCGTTGCATGAGTAGAAGGTCGACGGTGGTTGACAATGGTTGGCAACTATAGAAGCGAGAGGCCGACTATGGCTGGTCGGTACAAATCAATTCAGCACAAACAATAAATCTGACCAAACTTCTTCTGTGCGGGAGGCCGACGGTGGTCGGTGTTGGCTAACAGCTATACATACAGGAGGTGTATGCTGGATCATCTGTGCTGGATCCTTGATTTCCACTCCCCCTTCTCCATGCCCTGATCTTCCTGTTGCTCAAGGTCTAGTCCCCTCCTCAAGAGGGGCGTAGAGCTCTAGTTATATAGTCCATATTGCAAATAAAAAAAGAATCTGAACCACTTTTGATCGAACGACCCAGAAAGATCCCTCTGATCAAACTTTATTATCGGGTTAGTTGGATTCGTCTCGATTTGACCATGAGCTTGCTAGATTTGGAATTCCTTTGACCTCTTAAATATGCCCGAAAAATCTTCCAAAATTAGTTTAATAGCTTAATCAGGGGTTGATCTGACTCGAATTGAAATGATTTTGGTACCGTCGAAGCCGATCAATTTGAATGTAAATTTGTTGAAATCAAAATTTTAGATGACTTTAGGTTGAAGTTTGAATATTTTTTTCAAAAAATTACTACAAACTTCATGTTATATCTTGAGATTTTTTTGGACGATGTATCTAAAGTACAAGTGTTTTGATAGAAGGATATTTTAGTACTTCAAAAAAAACCTATGGTTACTAGTGAGCATATTACATTTTCTTGTCGAACTCATCACTTCGATAAATATTTGGATGAAAAAAAATAAAATTATTTAAATTTAATTAAAAAACCGCCGCACAATCATCAAGAAATAAAACGATTGAACAAAATATCGCTTATGAAAGATAACGAAGTTATAAAAATAATTTATAGAAACATATCTCAAAATAGTTTGAATATTTTTAAAATAATTTATTTCTGTGAAATTTATTTATCTCTATTGCAAAATATAAAAACTTTACTTTTTTACACAATATTAAAACTTATCTAACATTCTGTTATTTATTTATTTATCGGCTGAAAATGACTTTCAGCGAATTTTACGAATTCAATAGGATAAGCGGGCAAGCTCCACGTTTCAATACGTAGTACGAATGAGTAATTTCTTCACGGCATATTGCAGGCCAGTTCCGGGCGGGACGAATTCACGCAAGCTTACAGATTTGTGTAGAAATGCGACATTGCGTGCTTTCAATGGTAGCGTGCGCTAATAATTTGAGTATTGTAAAATCCT
>NEWO01000334.1:82432-120021 GCA_003013225.1 Phalaenopsis aphrodite | reverse complement strand
AGGAGCAAGCACACTAGGGTTTTCAACCTTTTTGAGGGATCGATATTTGGTGCCCGCTGACCAAATATCGATTCACCTTTCAATATATATATATATAAATATATATTCTCAGATTGATTCCCCTTCTTAGGAATGTGAGTCCAAATGACTGATGCACAAGTAGACAAAGCAAGATTCTTTCTAATCCAGGTAGTAAGATACTTTGGAGTGCTAGTCTTCTTTTGTAGAATTTGGAGCAGCTGGAGAGAGTCCATTTTCATTTGTATGTGTTTCAGCTATTGCAGAACTGCTAGTTTCAGGCCCCCAAAGACAGCTACAGCTTTTGTCTCAAGGGCATCATCGGTATGAACATGAGCTTTGAAAAAACTATAAGCAAGATCCCCTATGGTCCCTACATGATCCACCAATGCCAACAGTTGAATTGGTGATTGGTGAAACTATTATTAGTGTTAATTTTGATCCATGGTGTTTTAGGCCTCCTCCAGATTATCAACTGGACAGTTATATATTTTTGGGGTTTTTCTATTGTGTTGGAGGAGATGAAGTTTTGTACTTTGTGAAGATATGCAATGCAGTTATTGATAATACTCTGAGCTGAGGGTACTTTGCTATCATGTATGATGCTATTCCTAGCCATCCAAATGATCCAAGAAATTATGAGCGGAATGTAGTAGTCTGCTTGAATCATCCACTTCAGCCAACACTCCTTCATGTTAAGTCATTTGGAAAGTTTTGAGTCTGCCTTAAGAAACCGCATGACCCTTGTCCATACTTCTTTGGCATTGGTGCAAAAAAGGAATAGGTGAGCTATTGTCTTTTCCTACTGTTGAAAGATATGACATCTGGATGGTCCTCTAATACCCTTTAGCTTTAAGATGCCATTAGTGGGTAGAAACTTTCTGAACATCTTTCAATCGAAGAAGGGCATAGAAGGTGTGATATTTTTGCTCCATATTTGTTTTCCCAAGTTAGTATCCTGCCACATGAAAGATGATTGATAGGTATATTTGGGGAGACTTTGGTATACTATGTCTTTATTGATCAATCTATCTTTATTATTGGAGTCAATAGGAATGGTCAAGATTTTCTTCAAAGTCTCTCTGCCGATAATATTAGTGATCTTGGAAGAATCTCACTGATGATCTGCCTAACAATCTGAAACAACTACAATTCCAGAAGATTGACTGTCAAGTGAATCCCCAAGTTTACCTTCCAACAGTTAATTGTCAAGCCAAAAATTGATTTGACCCTCCCCCACGACCCATATAAAAAGGCCCTCAACTTTGTGTCTAATTTTTAGAAGGGTTTTCCAATTTTTAAAATTTCCTAACTTGGTTGGCACCCGAGTGGGATGAGTCTCTCTGCAGTATTTCCCATGCATGAAGTGAGCCCAAAGAGAGTCTTTCTTTTTGAATTTGACCCATTTTTTATAGTGGATGACAAAGCTCATATGTTGAAAGCTTTTGAAACCCAACACCGCCCCCTTTTCTAGAGGTTTACAAAGCTTCTCCCATTTAGTTCGTGAATATGCTTGTGATGGCCCTCCTATAGAAATTTATTGAAAGTGATCTCAAGCATCCTTTGTTTACTCCTCTTTAGTTTGATCATTTGGAGAATATAGAGAGGGATGGTTGTTATTTTGCTTTTGAGTAAAGCAATTCTTCCGCCATTTGAAAGGAATGAGCTAGTCCAACATTGAATTTTCGAAGTAACCTTTTCCACAACTTCATCATAATGGGATTTTTTTCTTCTTCCTTTAATGAGAGGGAAGCCAAGGTACTTGAGAGGGTAATATGTACACTCGTTGTCAGTGAAATCCTTGATCCATTTCCTTGAGTTGTTTTCTATTTTAGAGCTAGTCAGATAATGACACTTTGTTTTATTGAAGTAAATTTCATAAATGCCTCTAATTTATTAAGGACCTTCATAGTTAGTTAAATTGCCTGCTTACTGCCATTAGAAAGTAGTATTACATCATATGCATATGCTAAGTGGCTCACTAAACAATTAGATCTGTGTTGATAACTGATGCGAGGGGAGTTTTGGTGAGCCTGATTTAACATCCTTGAGAAATAATCAAAGGCTAAGATGAAAATGATAGGGGATAAGGGTTCTCCTTACTTGATGCCTCTTCCAGCTTGAAGAAGCCATGACTCTCCCCATTAATTAGGACACCGTAGTGATTATTCATCAACTATCTTTTAATTAGCACACAAAAGCCACCGTTGAAACCCCTGACAACAAGTACTTCAAGGATTAAATGCCACATAATTGTGTCATAAGAGAAGTTCTTGGGCCAAAAAGACATTATCATTAATGCATCTCCCATGTGTGTGTGTGTGTGTGTGTCTATATATATATATATATATATATATATATATATTAGTTTTATTCGAATAAGATTATTGGCTCAACTCATTAAATATTTATTTAATATATTAATTTTTATAGGTTCAAGTAAAAATATTATCTACATTTAAATTTCATATATGATCTAAGATTATTATATCAGGAATTTATTAAAAATAGAATATAATTACAATTAATTTTAAAATTATTTAAGAAAAAATTGTGGTAAGAAATCCTCAAAAGAAAATAGTATATTTAGGCCTCAAAACCATTCGATTCTTTTTAATTTCCGTGCATTATTAATTGCATCGGGATCACTTTCATCTCAAAGCCGACAATGATTTTGAGGCCTGACCTTATCCATCTCACTAAAATTTTCCATTATTTAATTTATTTTGAGATTTATTACAAAATATGATTCAAATTTGTGATATATTTTCTTAATATTTTCTGTTTTATTTCATATTTATCATTATTTTACATTCATAAAGGAATATTTATTCTTCTTTATAGGTTATAGAAATCGAACACGATTCATAGAGCCAAAAACACGAAGTCACCTATTTGACAGAACTGCCTAACTAGCGTAGATATACCAAAATCTGGCGTAACTACGGCTCTGTTTGGGAGCGCTTTTTAGGTGCGGCGCGGGCATTCGCCGTAACTTTTCGGGAAAGTAATGTGTTTGGTTCGCGACTTTGGGCATTTAGGCGGCGGCAACGGAGCGAAAGCGGGCCGCGACATTACTATCGCGTCTCCCGCTTTCGACCTAAATTTTTATCCTTTTCCCTGCATCTACCCTCGGTGATTCCCCGCTGCTTCCCCGCATCTACCCGTCCACCCTAGGTGATTCCCCGATGCTTCCCTCGAGTCCCCTTCTCCTTCTCCTCTTTCGTCGTCCCTCGATCGACAGAGCTAAGGTAAGACGAGCCATTTTCTTCTTTTTTTGCGGATCTGACGAAGGATGTGCGTTTTGCGGCTCCTGATGTTTTCTCATTCTCATTTCTTTCCTGTTTCTATCATTTTTCTTTTCTCCTCCTTCCCTGTGGTGGATCTGTAGCTTATTAACGAAGTATGGCTTTAGGTAGATCTTCTGGCACAAGAGAAATTACTTCATTTTATTCTTACCTGAATAGAACCCTTAGATTTGGGATCAAATTGGCATTGTCCATCCAAGTTGCAGATCTTGCGCCCATTTAAGCATGTATGCAGTGTTACATTAGAGATTGTTTTGTGGTTGAAGATTTGCAGACGTCTGCTAATGGAAGATTGTCATTTTTGCGGTTTTGCGGTTCCTACCGTTTTCTCCTTCTCATCTCATTCCTATTTCTGTCATTTTTCTTATTGCGGCTTTTGCGGCTCCAGAAATATTGCTATAGATATTTTGGCACACGAAATATTACTTCATTTTTCTCTTACCGGAAATGAACGTGTTGATTTGGGATCAAATTGACATTGCCAATCCAAGTTGTAGTTTTCCCTATTTCTGGCTTCTGTGATTGGGTTCTATCCACGTTTACTTGAATTGGTTTGTTGATATATTCATGAGTTTCTTGGAGAACTGCTGGATCTGTATCCTATGGCAGATTTGGGATCAAATTATGCATGTTTGCGGTGTTTCATTAGCTTGTTTTGGTGGTTGAAGGCTTGGAAGCACCTGTTAATGGAAGCTTGTCGTTTTGCGGCTCCTTATGTTTTCTCCTCGTCTCTTTTCTGTTATTGCCATTTTATTATTTGAACTATTCTCTTGAACAACAATTGAATTGGAAAAATTTTGTTTGGTTCAAAGACCATGTTCTTACTATGTGCTATATTTGCTAGAAAGATTCTTATAAGTGGGTTGGAAAATATGCCTTTGCTTTTTACCCAACCAAAAAATTATATAGCTTGGCAAAGTGTAACAAATTGACATATATGAGTTTCCATTAGCCCCATTCTTATGTTGAGGAGGGGAGGGAGGAATTGATGCTAAACCATATGAATATCCAATGTTTTTGCTGGAATTATAGCTGCTGCCTTTACATTATGTTTTCTTTTGTTGTTCTCTAAAAAAATGCATATGCTAAGTGCTCTCTGAAAGTGATGAATAGTCAGCTCAGGGAATGAACTTGCTGTGCTAACTTATGATATTTTCATAGTGTGAAGAATTTTATATGGGTAATTAAGCTTTTATCTTCCCAATTATGTTATTTTCTCACTATGAAAAAGTATAACTCATGGAGAAGTTGATTTGCACATGGAGAAGTTATTTTGCAAATTTAGCACATGGAGAAGTTATTTTGCAAATTTGCACTTTGGATTATATTTGTAAGCTTCGAATATAGAGAGGTAGATTAGTGAAATTTAGCACATGGAGAAGTTGATTTGCAAATTTCTTATTGCTTAAAATTATTGTCATTGAACTTGCTGATTTTTTTTGTCCTACATGTAACCCATTTGTTGAGTTATGTCATTGTTAGTGAGATCATTTTTAAAATATCTTTTAGTTATGTGATCTCAGGATCTCATTTGATGCAGAATTTTTTAGTTGTGAGATCATTTTTAAACTATCTTTTAGATTATTTATAGTTATGAGATCATTTTTAAACTATCTTTTAGATTATTTTTAGTTGTGTAGGCAGAATTTTTGTCTTATGACTACATTTGGACCTATAGGAGTTTCCATAGCAGATTTGTATTTTTATGTTATATTATGAAGAATTGGTGTGGCCTTAGAATGTCTGCCATCATTGCAGCACTTGGTACCATGGCATGGTCCTGTAAGCAATGGAGAAGTGCTGTGTGGATATGCTATCGGTTTATTATATGCTGCTGTTTTTTTGTGGAAATCCTGTAAGCAAAGAGGAAATCCTGTAAGCAATGCAGCACTTGCTACAAAGGGATTAATGTATTATGCATCAGGGAGAGATTAATGTATGAATCATTGTGGGAATAATGTATTTTGCTTCTATTATGGCAGATTCCAGGGATGGGATCCCTCATGGCAGCCCGTTGGTTTTCTATATATGCTATTGTTTTTTTTTTATGCTTTGGGTAGGGAGTAATGTATGAATCAAAGCTTTGTACCTTCCTCTTTGGTGCTATAATAAAGTTGCTGGCCTCCTTTGCCGTGGATGTAGGTCATTTTGACCGAACCACGTTAAACTCTGTGTCTTTTTTTCATTTTTATGATCCCTTAAATTTTTTATTTTTATTGAATATGATGCAACACCCATGAATGATTCTCATGTTATAACTTCTAAATTATGGCATTGTTATGTTTCTTTTCTTTGTTATATCGTAGTTTTAACATGGCTGGTAAGGCTAAAGAGCATGGTTCACCAGCACTGTGGGAAAAAGAAACCAAAATGTTGTTTTACGACTTTTGTATAAAAGAAATACAATTGGGCAATAGACCAACAACGTTTTTCAATAAAGAAGGTTGGCTGACTATCATTAAACATTTTAAAGAGTCCACCGGACGGGAGTACGACATGCTACAAATGAAAAACAAATGGGAACAAATGAAAAAAGATTGGAAAATTTGGAAGGATTTGAAATGTGGTTCAGCTGGTTTGGGCTGGGATCCGATAAAGCGAACCATTGATGCCTCGGAAGAGTGGTGGGCATAAAGGATCGCGGTTAGTAACTTTATTTTTTTGAAAATATCCATAATATCTTTCTTTTTCAAGCTGTAGAACTGATTTGGGTTGTTTTTCCAGGTGGTACCCGCAGCGAAAAAGTATAAAACATGTGGAATTGAACCCGATTTGGAGAAGAAGTTAGACCTGATGTTCGGAGGTGTCTTCGCCACAAGAAAATATGCATGCGCTCCCAGCGAGGTAGGATTTGGTGAAACACAGGACAATGTTGTTGTCAGCATATCAGATGATTCACCTAATTTCCCAAGTCTTGGTCCCACTAAGATTCAATCCACAAACCGCTCGAAGTGATATAGGTTCGAGAGTAAAAAAAGGGTGGAGCTGCTTCTATCAGAAACTAGATATCATGCCTTATGAATTCTTCCAACGATGCCCCGCATAAAGTGTAGAAAACGTCAATTAACGAGGTTGTGGCAATTTTAGAGCTGGATCCTAGTGTTGCAGCAGATGATGAGCTTTACTACTTTGCTGTTGAGCTGCTTCAAGATTCAGTTCAGAGAGATTTTTTCACAGCAATTGCCAAAGAGCAAAGGGTGTCGTATCTACGACATTTCTTTGAGCACAGGAGAATTTGAATGGAGTTTTATAATATTTGCTATGTGCTTATTTGAACAGTTTATGAGAAGACATGGTTATTTGAACTGTTGTTGATTGAAACTTTTAGGTTTAATTTGTTATTTACATATAACTATCTTAATGAAAACTGCGAAACTCTAATCTGTTGGTAAAAGTTCCATAGAAGTCAATAACTCTGATCTACACTAACTGCTTGTGTTAGTACTTCTTTTCATAGTGATGATTAGCTTAATAATTTATTTTTCTTTGTCATAATATGTCCGGTATACATCATTATGGACCCAAGCCAGGTACGTCGTCGAAGGAGAAACACAGCTATCAACTTGCTCGTAGAGTACTACAACACATACATCGACCGTTCTCTCTGTTACACATCATCACATTTTAGAGACAAATGGGTTGCGGAAATGCTTGCTGGATATCCCACAAGATTTCACAACATTTTCCGGATGACACAGGAGGTTTTTACAGGTCTTTTAGCAGAACTCATTGGATCTCATGGCCTCCATGGGTCTATAAGGATGACTGACCGTGAGGTTTTGGCGATTACTCTTTATATATTATCACAGAACGAGTCAATGCGTGGTGCAATGGAACGCTTCCAGCACTCATCAGAGACCATTAGCAGGTACTTCTCAGTGGGTTTGAGTGCTTTGGTGAGCCTCGCCAAACAAGTCATAAAGCCAACGGATCCAACGTTCTCACAAACTCCTACGGAGATTCGCCACGATCGACAATACATGTCATTCTTTAAGGTACCGATTTAGTCTTATATTAGTTAAATTTAACATGAGAGCATGACATTGATTAATGAATTACTAACGCTCCATGTTTAGGATTGCATCAGTGCCATAGATGGAACACATGTTGATGCACGTGTTTCAAATGATGCGAAAGTTGCATTTATCGGACGAAGTGGAACCCCAACCCAAAATGTCATGGTAGTTTGCGACTTTAATATGTGTTTCACATTTATCATGCCTGGTTGGGAGGGTAGTGCACATGATAGCAGAATTTTCAAGAGTGCAACACGGAATCCGCATTATAGCTTTCCTCATCCTCCTCAAGGTATGTTGCGCCATGATAAATTGTATTTTCTTAAAATGTGCTTTTTTAAAATGTGAGACTGAAGGTTGGGGAAGGTGCAACTGAAGGTTCAACAGTAGAATTTTAATGTATTTTTTAAAATGTGAAACTGAAGGTTCAACACCTTACAGGTAAGTATTATTTGGTGGATGCTGGTCATCGGTTGCAGCGAGGGTATCTCAAACCATATCCTGATACCAGATATCATATACCTGATTTTGAACGAGCAAGTAATGTTACACGAAACAAAAAGGAGGTGTTCAACAAAAGACATTCCTCTTTGCGAGGCGTCATCGAGAGGACATTTGGTGTCTCGAAGAAGAAGTGGGTGATATTACGTGATATGCCTCCTTACCCATTTCCAAAATAGGTTCAGATTGTAATAGCGACGATGACAATACACAATTATATTAGGCGACACCCGTCTCGAATATGACGTTGATTTCCTCAATGCTGAAGCAAATCAATAGGAAATAGTTGAAGACCCATCTGAAAACCAAATTGGTAGTTCTATGTTACGAGATGAGAGTGAACAATCAACCATTTGTACTAAGGAAGGGGAAGGTGCAATTTAAATGGCGGCCATTCGAGAACAAATTACTAATGCGTTGGTTAATATGTGATTGATTTGTAATTTGTTATAATGATAAAACAGTCAAATTTTGAGTGTTTGTTAGTAGATGTTAATTTATGTGCACTGGTGATGTAATAAATAACTTTATTAAGAATTAAAGCTTTTCATAAATGGTTATGGAAGATCATTTTATGGATTACAATGCCCTATATTATTTGCATTTAGCTGGAAGCTGTTTAGATTACAATGGCCTATATGATGTTAAAAAAGTAAGTGTTATCCAAGAAAATATGTAAGTTTAGGTGTCTAATATGTTGAGACAATAATTATGTGATATTTATGTACATGCCCTAAGTTATATCAACTTTTGAAGAATTCAAAATAGAGAATTAATTTTATGCTTCTAAAATATATGTTTCTAAATTTTTATATGTATGGATGAATTAATATATGTATACATTGACATATAGATAAAGATAAATTTTAAACCTATATGTTTTCAAAATTACAAAATATTTTTTAAAAATTTTCTATAAAGAAATAATATTTTTCTGAATTTTATGTATATTACACTCATATTTATACAAGTAAATCAAAAATTAAAAACAGTTTTAACAAACATGGGCAGTTTGGTCATTTTTACATGAAGCAGCTGGTCTACAACATTTTTCCCGCAGCTGCACCAAACAGACAGTCATCTTCCCCGCAGCTGCTTCCCCACAGCTGCTTCCTAGGGCAGTGCAGCTGCAGCTGAAAAGCTGAGAATATGCAGCTGCGCCAAATAGAGCCTACTTCAGGTCCTCTTTTGGATTGACGTAATTATGCAGGATTGTGGCATAACTAAGCTCGGCCTAGTGCAGTTATGCCAGTTCGATTATGTCTACGCCATCGCCTGTCTAAACCATAGATTTGAACACATGGGAAGCTCCAATGCTCTGTAAGGAGATCATGTGTAGGCTTAGAATATTTTTAGCCTTTGACGGCTTTTCTTCTAGGGTTTTTAATAGTCTTTGAGGCTCTAGGGTTTCTCCCTAGAGTTCGCTCAAGAGAGTTTTTCCTGCTCTTCCAGGTTTTCATTATTTTATGTTGAGAGTTTTGAAAGGTCATTAATAGAGATTCAATGCACTTGAACGAAGGAGATCTACGGAAAGCTTGTATTAAACAAAGAGGATCATAGTGTGGCTCGTGTGGATTTGTTGTTTTATCTTGCATTGTTTTCTTTTTCATTCCCATAATAGCAATTTTTGTGCTTTCTTTTCTTATGCATCGTACTTAACCTCATATTCACACTCATGTGATATAAGACGTGGTTTTCTCATTGTTTTATCCAATATATTTAATTCCATAGATGTTTTTTCTGTGCTTGGATTTCATATGCTGATATGTTAACTTATTGACCTTAATTTATTTCTAATATAACCATATATATTGTTAAAAATTCTTATAATCTAGGAAATCTAACTGTTTTCTAGAAGAATAAGCTAGGTAATACATACTTGCATAGTGAAATAGACATATTGCTATTTGAATCTTGTAACCATGATAGGGGACTAGAAGAATCTTGGGAACGCTATATTGTTAAACTCTCTTAACTATAATCTACTTTCTAACTCTTCTTATGACATAAACATAAGTTAAGGAGGACTTGCCCCTTGTTGTCAATAATAGTGTGAGATTACATAGGAGAAATATCGTGAAACCATCTAATCGTTCTCATGGGAGTAAGAACCTTTCATCTCTGAAAAATACTAACAAAACTTAGTTTAATTTCCCACTTTTTAGGATTGTAGAGTGTTAGCCTTTGTGCATCTCATACATGAAACTAGATTCGGTGGTTTAGTAAGCTTAAACTTTTTATGTTAGACTATTTTGACAATTTTCCTATAGGACATGTTCGTAGACTCTATATCGGTATATTTTATGATTGTCATGCTTACTTGTGTGTTGACTAATTGCTTTGCAATAATTTTAGACATCAATGTTTTGGTGTTGTTGCCGTGGAAACGGGAATTTTTGTTGAACACTCAGATTTTAGGTTTGGACTATTTTTTGTTTTTCTATTTAATTACATTTTTGTTATAATTATTTTATGTTTTTATTTTTGAAAGATACAAAAATCCAAAAAATAATTTGTAAATTTATTTTTGCTCTTATGATTGTATACTTCTTGTTCAGATGTTGTGTTCTCTCTATATTTTTCATTCAATTTTAATTTTTTTCAATTTATTATTTTAGAATAGGGTCACCCTTCACACACTTGCCATTGCATACGTAAGAGTAGTTTAGGTAAGCTATTGTCATTTGACCTTTAAATTAAAAAAAAATCAGAAAAAGATTATAAAAATTCAAAAACTTAAAAAGAACCACTTAGAGATGGAAAACTCTTAGGAAGATCACATGAAATCTCTAAAGGAGTATGCCATCATGGTGATAACTTGAATTAACACAAGTTTTAAACACCATACCGAAGAAACGCCTACATTTAAATTAAAGCCATAGCTTATCCTAATGATTCAAACCATTTGACTAGTTGTGTCACCTTCAAGTTTAGTGGTGCTTTCGACAATGTTGTTAGATTAAGGTCATTCTATTTCTCATTGAGAGATAAAGCCAAGAGATGGTGATAATCCTTATTATCATGATCGATCACTATATGGAACAACTTAACTCAACAATTCCTGACTTTGTCCCTTTAAGACTGTCAAATTTAGGAAAAAGACCATTTCTTTCACCTAATTAGATGGAAAGAATGTTCATGAGGCATGGGTGAGATTCAAAGAACTGTTTAGAGAGTACCCACATACTATCTTACATAACTGACTGATTATCCAAACCTTTTATAATGAGCTGGTGGGATCTTTGAGGTTAATTATAAATGTTACAACTAGAGGGTCCCTTATATCCAAATCAGTTAATGAGCTTATTCACTGATTGAGAAAATAACCATGAATAAATTTTAAAGGTCACCTGATAAAGTTTTCCTTTAAGAGATAGCTCGTTAGCAAAAGACTAATGAGTTGACTATCCTAGCCTCACAAATTATTGACATTTTATAGAGAGTAAAGAACTTAGAAATGTGTTTAATGCTGAGATCCTTGCCCAGTGATGAGATAGCTATGGGAAAGTAGGTGATTCTAAAACCACTTCTATGGATTCCATGTAAACTGGACTGAACAACCTCTATTCCAACACCTACAACATGACTGAATGAATTATCCAAACTTTAAATAAAATAATGATAACATAAGTGTTGGAAACTAGTTGTGATGGACAAGCCAAACCAATCCTATAAAAAACTAGAACAACTAAGGCAGTGATAATCTTATAACAATTTACCCATGTGGATTCACTTCTAAATCCAAATTTTGAGAGAAGAATTTTCATTAGAGGAATTCACAGTACATATGGGGAATCAGTTACAAAGCTAAGCTGCAACAATAAAAAACTTAGAGATTCAAATTGCATATCTAGCTAACTTTTTTAAATAATGAACTCCAAAGGGTGTTGTCAGTAACATTGAAATGAATCCTTATGAAGGAGGTGATGAGCAAGTGTAGATAGTAAGACTCAGTAGTGGGGATGTTGGAAGAAAGATCTTAAAATGAAGTGCAGCCCTATAGAGTTAGATCTTAAGCCGAAAAGGCCTAATTAGAATCCAACCAAAAACTTATGAGGCCCTAACCAATCTTCTATTCAACCATTTTTTATAAATATTAAGGAAAGTGCTGATATCCAAAAAGGAATTAATTGGAAGAGTTTCATATCTACAAAAGACCATTAAGAATGATAATCTGAATCAACCTCCACATACCCTTCAGAAGACGTTTATAAAATTAAGAGTGATAAATTTCAAGAAAGTCTGAAGCAAGAAGATTTAATGAAAATTATAAGCATGTAGTGAACAAGGAAGATTAGGGTGTATTACAAGAACCATTTAGCTTTGGTGTTGGTTTTTTGTCCTTATTGCATTGTTTTCATTTTTATATCCACAATAACAACTTTTGTGCTTTCTTTTCTCATGCATCATAGTTAATCTTTGACATGAGTGAATTTTACGTGATTTTAACTGCTTCTATTTCTATATTTTACTTGTTATTTTGCCTTACTTATTATGGATTTACACTTGTGGAAGTTTTTATTGATGTTGTGCAGCTTACAGGTGTAAGAGGCATGATCTTGCATAATATCTTCACTAGCAGCTTTACCAAACTAATAATTTAGAGGGCTAGCTTGACCACACAAGGATCAGGCATGACCACGCCACTCGATCTAGGTGTCTAGCATGACCACATTGCAATTCAGCGTAACCATGCCGACGGAGTGGGAAATATTTTTATAAAGGTTTTTTTTGCTAAATTTGAGATTTGGACTATAAAATAAGATGTTAGGGCTTCTTGGAAAAGGGATTGGTTGGAGCAACATATTCTAGGATTTGAGAGCTTCTTCCTTAGGATTCTCTTCCTTGCTTGAAGTTGAGATTCTATGGCTATGCCTTTCCTTTATCATTGTATATTTCTTATCTATTTTGAGAGAAAATTATATGAGAGAAGGATTTACTACTGTGAAAGAGCGAATAAGTTATTTTATATATTCTTCCCTTCAAGTTTTATTTGCAAAAATTATTTCTATTAAAGGGCTTTTTGGTGTTCTTTCTATCATGAGTAGCTAAACACCTTTTCATGCTTTTGTGATGAATGGATTTTATTTTTCATGTTTTTTTCAGATGATTTCTGTCCCTGTATCATTTTCTTGAGGAATTAGTGCTTATCATTGATGTGTTAACCATAGAGTTTTAATTACTCCTGATCTAGTCAATCAGGTTGTTATCATATTTTACAATCTTTGACCACTGCTCATTGCATAGAGGAACAAAATGATTAACCACAAAATCTAGGCAACAATAGATATTTTTTAACCAAATTTTGCAACCTAGAAAAGGGATCAGAAAAGTATTGCTAGAAGCCATAAGGATTGAGGGAGACTCATCTTCATGGATTCTAGCCTTGTTTTGCCTTAGGAAAAAGTAAAAGGAGGACATTGATCCCTATTGGCACCCATCAAATAGGTGAAGTCTAGAAAGGTCCTGAACCACCACATTACTTGAAGCACAAAGGCGCGAGCCTAAAATCTCTTGAAATGATCATTTGATTCTCTATTTTCTAACCTTATTTTTTAATTTTCAGTATTTAATTAAGATTTTAGGAATTCTTGACTAATTTTGATCATGCTAAACTAAATTTAGAAGTTTAGTAAATTAGAGAATCACTCTTCAAAATAATTCTTAGCATATCCTTGTGGGGTCGATTCGTGGTACTCTTTAACCGTATTATTACTTAACACACATGCTTGTGTAATTCAGCTGACTTGCTTCACAAAAAATTTTCAAACTGTCAAAATTCTGACATCGTTGCTAGGAAAAAAATGTTAAGAAAAGTTTTTAATTTAGGAGAACTGTAGTTACACTGCAGAAAATCTTGGTTTTGCACTTTTGTTTTCCTATTTTTGTTAATTTTCTTTGTAATTTCTCTCACTTGTATTGCTGCGTGTGTTTTCTTATTGGTTTTGAAGAATTAAAAAAAAAAACTGAAAAAAATAAAAAAACCAAAAAAGAAAAATTAATAATTATTTGTTGTTGAGTATGTTCTTTTTTTTGCATGTGTTGTTTTGCTTTCCATGTGTTTATATTGACTGAATCATGAGGGTCGGTGTGACTATTTACTTGTTTTGAGTCTGTTAAGTCTCTTATTTTCTTATGTGTTTGGGAGCTGAGTTTGATCTTGCCACTTTTGACCTTGAGATTGACTACACTTTTAGAAGCCTTAACAGAGCACAATTGTCTGCCAACACACCTATAAAGATGGCTAACCCTCAAGATCCCATCTTGAAACCCTTTAGGGATAATGTCTACCCATCAGTAGAAGAGAATCACCTTAGCATCAATTACCCTACTACTGAATTCAATACCTTTGAACTGAGACATGTAATCACTCAAATGGTTCAAAATAGTCAATTTTGCGGAACATCACACGAGGACCCTAATCTTCTCTTAGAAAACCTTCTTGAATTGTGTGTCACATTCAGGTATAACAGTGTCTCCTACAATGTTATTATTTTTGTTCTTTTTGTAACATTTTAATTCACTAGCTTGTCTTATTGTCCTCATAAAATTCTTTTTCCAAATAAGTCTCTCTTTTGAATCATGAAGATGATTCATTGAAGAGAGAAAGTAAAAAGAAAGATTAAAGTTAAAAAGAATGTGAAGAACTTCCCTAAGGCAACCTTCACATGATAGCTGAAAAATGTACGTCCAAAATGAATCAGCTCAAATAATGCCTTAAAATATATCCACGAAGAAAACACTATGAAAATAAACCACAACCAGAGAATCAATTTCTTGTGCTTGATATGGGTCAAGGACAGCTCCCAAAGAATTATATTTCTTTAGTTAATGTTGACCTCACTTTTATGAGGATTCACCTCACACTTTGCCCAAGACCTTAGACCAAGGCTATGACTTTTGGGACTCCATTAGAGCAAGCCCAAGTTCTCTAACCCTATGGTTGGGGTGGTTTAGGCTTTTGACTAAGTATGGACTCTAAATTGGTCTCCAAGGGCAAAACATGCTTTGGCTCACCCAAGTCAACCTAAAATTCTAGAAACTTATACATAGCTATAGAAACCACCAAGACCACCAAGTCCACCTAAGGAGAGAGCTCTACCAAAATTGATCCTTGTTGACCTCACTTTTTGTTGAAGTCTTGTATTTCTTTCTTAGGAGCCTAAGATCTAGCCATAAGACTTTTCTGTTGACTATCCTGAAAGACTTGTGATGGAGCCCTCACCATTAGAAATTCCAAATGCTTCTTTGCTCTTCTTGGAGTTCAACATCTTAGTTCTAACCTCTAGAACTTAGTAGGATGAAACTAATATAAGGAAGCTCAGGAAGGGTTCCCCAAACGACTGCCTGACCTTAAGGTTAACTCTAGGTGTTGTGGCTTGGTCTAGTACACACACTTGCACTTCAAACTTTCTCTTGCAACCTTGAACCCTAGCCTACACATGTTTAGTTTGGCTCCTTGCTTTTTTGGAGACTCAAGTGGGTGGTCCCCCAAACCGATAGTTTTTGGCTAGAGTGGATAGAACCAGCACATGGAGGATCCAAAGTGGGATTTCTATTGTCTCATTGCACCATGAGGGTAATTCTATGATCAAAATTTCTATCAAACCTCAACCTTATCAAAATTTCAAATTTTGGTCTTTTAGCCCTAAACTTCCCCAAAATTACCAAATTGCCTCTAGAACCTTAAAAAATAAAAGTTGACCAAAATCCCTCAATTTTGTTCAAAAATCATTTCAAACCATTTCATACCATCCAATTTACTCAAAACACTCCAGAATTTTCTATTTACCAAAATACCCCCAAAATTTTCAAAATTACCAAAATGCCCTTGGTGGCCCAAATATCCCAAAACCTCCAAAATCATTTCAAACACCCCTAAAATAACTTTTGACCATCCATTGGGTCTAATTTGGCCAAATTGACCCATTTTGACCAAAATCTCAATTTTGTCTTTTAAGGACCAATTACCCCAAATCTCCTCCAATTTCCACCAATTTGACTCTAATCTTCCCCAATTTCAATTCAAAACTCAAATTCATCATATGTAAACCCATATTTAATAAAATCCAAGCCCAATTTGATTAGCCCATGATCAATTCAAAAATTTTAAAACCATCACATGCATTCCCAAAAGCCCATTTCTAAGGGCCCATGGGATCAATTTTAAAAGCCCAATTTGAGCCCACATGATAAAGAATCAATCCTTTATCATCCCATGGAATTTTAGTTACCCCATCATTGCATCATATGAAACATATCATGAATATACATGAAATATTACCAAAACAAGGCATCTTGACCTTCTTATTTAAAATTCATAAAATCCAAATTTTATTTTTGCATGAAACCTTCACATGACATCATACAAGACATGGCATGCCCCATGGAGCATTCCATGGGCATTATAAATTCAAATTTACCAAATTTGGCGAAGGAGGTGAGCACTCACTCTTCCTCCTTTATTTGGACATTCACTTTTTATGATTCATTTAAACTCTTGTCCCATGCCCAGCCAACAACTTGACCTCACCTAAACCTTCCTTGGGGTCAATCCAAGCACCCTAACCTCCAAGAAACCAAACCCAAACCTTGGACCAAGGAGTTATACCCAACCTAGCCTAATTCGCCCAAACCTCATGTTCTCATTTGATACTTACCTTCAAGCTCACCTAAGACCAAATTGAATTGACTCCACAGTGCCCCTGACTTTACTGCACTTAGAGGTGACCTGACTCTGACAGGTCGACCACTTTAGCCGCTGGAAAACACCGCATCCAAAATGCCCCAAATGGTCAAAAACTAAATTTAAACTCACCTAAGATGTCCCAATTCTACTAGTCACTGGAGCTTTTCATCCCTCCACTTAAGCAGCTTCCCTGCCACCATAGCTGGCCCTCATACCCACCACAACCTCCTCGATAAATAAGACTACCCCCATGGCCAAAGAGAGAGCATGCACAATCCTTAACAAAACTCTGCCAAAATTCTCCCAGAGCTTTTAAGAGAACTTCTAGTCTAGAATAGCACACCCTAGCTTGAAAGGTTGATAAAAGTTTGGTTTTGATTATATCCTACAACCATCACTACATTACTACTTCTACTCCTAAACTAAAATACTTAGTAAAAATCAGAAAGTGGGTTTAATATATTAAAAGTACCCTACCTCATGAAATGAGATTAGTGACATGTGTAAAAGTAAAACAAGTTGTGAGAGAGATTGTGACAAATAGGAGCAATTATATTTTTTACCCTTACTAGAGATGCTATAAAGAATATTGATTAATCTAAAGTTTGAATAGTTCTGAAGATGGGCTAGGCAGAGAAGATACCAGCTCTCACTCTAGAGTTCCCTCTTATCCCTCCACCTTGAAGCTAACATCTCGCATCAAAAACTAAAATAATAGATCAAATTAGGGGGCATTAGTCTGTTACTCTAAAGTCCTCTAATTCCACACCCATTAAAGATTATTTACCTATTTATTTGCACTCAACCATATGGACTAAATTCTTATTCATACAATCTTATGTGATTATATCACAGTTGATTGAGACAATACCATCACGGATCTTACATGTTCTCACAACAGCTTTTAACATGCAAGTTGATCAAATTTACATGTAAATGAAAAACAAAGTAAAAACATCACAATCTATTCTCACTCTACTCAATTCTATATCTTACACATGCATACTAATTCATTGTAAGAGGGAAAAGTAAAGAAAACTACTCACTACACATGGAGAAACAACAAGAACTTTTCATTAAACAAAAATTTCAAACCATACAAACAAAGTACTAGATTCAAATTAAAATAAAATGAAAATACTTATTTTTTATGGAAATGAAACTCTCCATGTATAGCAAAAGCAATCCCCTTACAATCCTCTCCAAGAACAAAGTGAAAACAAAAGAAGAAATCTCTTTCTTCTCACCTTGTTGCCTACTTGGGGCTCACGTCAAAGCCTTCTTCTTCTTCTCTAAGCCTCCTTCTCCTCTTCCAATTAGTTCAAGAGTCCAAGAGTCATTTTAAAAACATTTCCAAGCTTATAATTTCCCAAGAGATTTTTAAGTCTCTTCAAAAATTTCCATATTCATTGAATCTTCTAAATGGTGCCTCAAGTGCCTCTTCAAAACTTTTTATAACCTCCCAAAATTCTTCTAGAAATTATCTTTTAACATTTCCAATGAATTCCCCAAGAGACACATGAAGCACTGCTTTAAAAATTGTCCAAATCTGATGTATATTTTAGAAGATATGTTGAAAACCATTTTTGGCGCTTAAGCACCCTCCTCTCCATTTGTTGGAGCCTAAGCACCATTTTGGGAACTTAAGCACAAGGCACAGGCACTTAAGTATCTGGTTTCTACCCCCATGGCTCCGGTGTGCCCCGGCTCGACCCGATTTGCTCCGTTTTGGTCCATTTTTGTTCCTTTTGGTCCAATCACTCCAAATTCTTCAATTTGATGTACCTAAAACCAAAAACACAAGAAAACATACCTTTAAAGTGCAATATCATTATTAAATATAGCATAAAAAATAGTACATTTTTAGGCACCTCAAAATCCCCCAAACTTAAACATCACTTGTCCTCAAGTAATACTACATTTTTAAAATAATTTATGTAGATTAGAGTTAATGGGCCATCTTTTAGAATTGCTAAATTTTATTTTTAAAAATGTGATAGTTCAAATTAGAATAACTTCTACTTAATCAGACTAGCTCAGGGTCTAAAATATTCATCATCAAACTTGGGAATTTGTTTTCTATCTAATTTAGAAATATATGTAGATTTTTTAAACTTCGGATCCTATGAACTTTACTTTCTAGACTTAAAAACTCTCTTAACAATAACTTTTACTAATATAAATATAAAAATCAAGCTTAGGATTGTTCTAAGTTCTTTACTCTAGAAAGACTTAAGTGAAATCAATTTTTTTTAGGACCTCTCCTAAAGCTTCTCCTCACTTTTTTTATTTTTTTGCATTTTCTTTTTATTTTTCAAGATCTTTTTTATCTATTATTTTTTTTATATGTGAGGATTACTATATCTGGAGAAGTCCTTAAATAATTTTGAATTCCAGAATCCTCCTCCAAAGTTAAAACTTATTACTTTTCTTTACTTGAAAAGATATATATATATATATATATATATATATATATATATATATAATACATTCTAAAAGAGCCTTAAATGTTTGAAAATAAAAATTCTAAGAATCCTTAGTTTTTTAAAAATAAAATTCTTCCTACTAAAGTTAGTTATTCATTTTCCCTAGTTCTCTACTAAATATCCTTAACTCTAGGTTCACCCCTTTCAATAAAAATATCAATTAGTTTTCCTACTCCATTTCTATATTTAAAATTCTAACATCCTTGGGATGACTCCACATAACAATAATCATTAGAAATAAAATACAAATTTATTTGTAGTACTTTTGAAAATAAGTAAGGTTTAAATTTGAAAACATTTTTCTTTTCCCCCCAAACTTAAGCTCAAACATGTCTAACAATGAATTACAAAAATATGCGGCAGGAAAATATCACTTTTACAGTTTACTACACATCCTACAAAAATATCAACAAATAACACATGGTAGAATGTTGCAGTAGAAAGTAAATCTAGCATAAAAATGCTTGACATAACACTGTAAAGGAATTTTAAATAGTAGAACAGGTACAAGCTGAATGTTAAGCAGGAACACATTTTAAACATTATAAAACAATTGTTGGATGCTAACAAGTTTAAAATATTGAGATAAGTTTTGTAATCTCCAATGATTCATTCAACTTGACTCATAAACATAGACACACAAACTCCAATACATAGACTCACAGATTTATGAAAAAACAACAACTGAAGTTTAATTTAATCTCCATTCTACTCACATTTTTCCTCCTTATAATTTCTAAGTAAATTGAGGCAGGTTCATTCCAAGTTGGTCCAACTTTGTTAATATTGCAGCAACCTGAGATGCACGAATTGCAATCTCATCTATATCATAAACACTGGCTACCTTTTTAGGATTTACCTTTGCATAGGGCCATTGAAATTCATTTGTAGTCATTTCTTCAATTAACTCATATGCTTCATCAAAAGATTTTGACATTAATGATCCATCAGCGACAGCGTCAAGTGTAGGCCTAAGGGATCCTACTAACCCATTATAAAAAGCTTGAATGATTAACCAATCGAGCAGAGCATAGTGTGGACACTTTCTTAGGAGTTCCTTAAACCTTTCCCAGGCTTCATATATTGATTCCCTTTTTTATTGAAAAAATTAAATAATATCTTTTCTAAGTTTAGTAGTCCTTGAAAGTGGAAAATACGTAGCTGGGAATTTCTGAGTTAATTCCTCCAAATTTTTAATAAAGTCAGGTGTTAATGAGTATAACCAAATTTTAGCCTTATCCCTTAGTGAGAATAGAAAAAGCCTTAGTCTAACAGCATTGTCTGACATGTCTTTATAACCAAATGTAGCACAAAGTTCTAGAAAACTTGATAAGTGCAAATAGGGATCCTCCAAAGGAGTTCCCCCAAACTGGTTGTTCTGCACCAGTTGGATAATCGATTGATTTATTTCAAACGAGTTAGCTTCTATGACAGGAGTTTGTATACTTGAGTAAATTTCAACTCTCATAGGATTTACATAATCCCTCAATGATTTATGATGATTTTTCAAGTTATTATTTTGAATGTTTTTTATTTCCATTTCTAGTTTTTCAAGTCCTTTCTGCTTTTTGATTTTTTTTGTTTTTTTTTCTAACTTGGGATCATAATGCACAAGTCCTGTAGATTCTTTATTTTGCATACGCAACACAACAAACAATACAATAACAATTAAACAAATAAAATAAAAAATATATTTAACACAACAAATCATTTTAATAAATACTTGGTTTTTCACACAAAAAGTTTTTTCACAACACTTTTTCAAACAAAAAAGATACTTTTCACACAAACATAGTTTTTATGACACTATAGTTTTCCAATTCTATGCCTAAATACTTCAACTAAAATTCTCTTAAAAGTGAAGATAAACCATTGCGATCCCTAATAATGGCGCCAAAAACTTGATCCCGATATTTTTTATATGTAAGGATTTATGAAGTTGACACCACTACTTAAAGATTTTAATCCCTAGCAAAGGCGCCAAAAACTTGATCCCAAGAAAAGTAAGATTTTAATTATATTTTTAAATATTAGGGATTCTATGCAAGTATACGTATTATTATCAAGTAATATAAGGCTTTCTAATTAAGCCCTGAATATTGATCTCACGGAGATCAAGGTTAATCACGGTGGCTTTCAAGAGAAGTTCTAATCTAAAATAACACACACTAGCTTGGAAGGTCGATAAAGGTTTAGTTTTGATTATATCCTTCAACTATTGACACAGAGATTTGTATATGCAAATATTTATGAAGTTGATACCATTTAACGATGCCAAAAACTCGATGCATGCATATTTATAATAAATATGCAATATAATCCTACCAAAACACTTCTTATAAATATAATTTAATCTTTTAAACTCTTTTTAAACTACCAAATCTCTCTTGAATATCAGTGCAAGTATACGTATCGTTCAGAGCTCTAGAGTTCGGTCCTTAATTCTGTGCTTAGGCTTGGAGGATACAGACTGCCACTCCAGAGCTCCCACTACTCCCTCTCCTGAGGGATAACAATCTCACATTAGTTTCTAATCAACTAAACCAAAATAAGGGTTTTAATCTATCACCTTAAAATCTCTAATTCTGCATCCAACAAAAGTATATTTCTCGATTTATTTGCACTCAATCCCATAGATGACATACTCTCCCATAAAATTAAATGTGATTCTCCCTATGTTGTAGAAATCATATCTCATTTAATAACATTTGTCTCTTAACAAGTTTTAACATTTTAATTAGCTAGATCAAAAAGTAAATGAAGATCGAAGTTCAAATAACCACAAATTATTATCATTTAAAACCGTAGAAAACAAAATCTATTCTTCACAAAACCATGTCTTCAAAGTAGGGAGAAGGATAAAGAAGACTAACCAGATTTCATGAGAATTATATGATAAAACACGAATTTCATATATAAAAAAAGTTTACAAAACAAAAGAAATAAAAATACAACTTATCTCACAATCCTTCCTAAGAAAATCCTTAGAAGTTCTCTCCAAGCCTTTCTCTCTTTACAATCACTCCCAATTCTCTCTCAGATATGTAATGAAGAAGAAATCTCTCACCTTCCCTCTCCTCTTACAAACCTAGAAGAAAATCTCCTCTTCTCTCTCTCTCTCTCTAAATCTCACGCCACACCCCCAAAAGCCTCTTCTTTTCGTCCCCCCTCTTTAGCCTCTTCAAGTCTTCTTCTTTTATTTTGGGCTGCCTCCTTTGAAAAATAATTCAAAATTTCCTCCAAAAATTCCTACAAAAGTCAACTCTTTTGAATTCAAAACATGTGTCATTTTATCCAACACTCATATCCCTTCATAAAAGAACCTTCCAAAGTGTCTAAATGCATTAAATTACTTCAAGAGGTGTGTAGAACAAGTGTCCATTTGAAAATTTACGCAAAAATTTGTCTCAAACTGCCTTAATTTGAAAAAATCATCCTTGGCGCATCATGCACCAACTCTTTGGATTTTGGCGCATCTGACGCATGTTGCACTAGAATCCAAAATTAGTTCTTTTTGTCCAAATTTCATCTTTTTTACCACTTTTTCTTCAAATGCCTAAAAATGATAACCTGCAACAAAAAATCAAAAATACACTTTTTTAAAGTGCAATATCACCAAAAATAAGCATAAAATTGGTACTTAAAACAGTATATTATTTTGGTGTATCAAAATCCCCCAAACTTAAATGTTACTTGTCCTCAAGTGACACTTTTATTACATAAAAGTATATGGCTTAGGATAGAGATTAAATTATAACTTCTATACTTTAGTTTAATAAATAGAATAGCAAAATTTAAGAAAAAACCTTTAATAACTTAGATTCAAGTTCTAAGTCTAGGAATACTTAGCAATCAAATATAAGATTTCTGAATCTCTATTCAGTTCAAGAAGATTTGTCATAATAAGGACATTTAGAACATTCATATAAAAAAGAACTTCATGAAAACTTTTCTACGAATGTTACGAATACTCCAATATAAGTCTAGAAAATATAATAAAGTTCCTTCCTTAAGTTGATTTAAGTGAAGCTAATTTTTTATTAAGCATTTCCTCAAGCTTCTCCTCACTTATTTTTCTTTTCTTTTTTTTTTCTTTCTTTTTTTCCTTTCTTTTTTTCTTTTCTTTTAGGATCTATTCAATCCTTTCTTTGCTTTTCTTTTTCCAAGTGAGGATTACTATATCAGGAAAGCCTTTAATGATTTTGAACTTCGCTATCCTCTTCTTAAAGTCAAAACTCTATACCTTTCATTACTTTATAAATTCATATTAGTTTATGAATTTACATAAAATCTCATTCCTTTCTTCTTACATGAAACTCTAAAATTCTTAACAATTAAAAAACACAATTTCCTTTACTTCAAATAGAAAAACATAGTCTAATCCTATCATACCAAATTTCTTCAACTTTAGAATTAACCTTTATTATTAAAAAAAATTTACATAAATTTACCATAATACATATAAATATAAGTATAGTCATTTATAGTTAAATCTTAATATCCAAGGCCACGTTAAATTAATTTTTAAAAATATATTTACTTAAGGACAAATAAAATTTAGTTTACTCCCTTTAAAAATAAAATTTTCTTTCCACCAAACTTAAGTTTTTAAATGACTTTTAAAATATTTTGAATATAAAATTTAATAAATGAAAGAAAACAATAAATGCATGAAAATAAAAACTGACATGTAGAGGATTTTTTACTATGAAATTGGGCTTCTATATACTGCAGGTACTAACTGTAAAATTACATAAGGCTTTAAAGCATTAAATAAAACATAATATATTCTAGAGAACTTGCTAAGAATTAAAAACATAAATACAAAAACTAAAAAACTAAACTGAAACTACTAAAAATGCAGGAAAAGTGAAAGTCTATAATTACTATTACAAATTCAGTTCACAACACAACATAAAAAGTCTTTTACTACAAGTTTCAAATAAAAGTACATCCCAATACAAACACAAACAACAAATAGACATCCAAACAACTAAACAAGACTCATAAAACATCATTTTTCATCTCTTTCCTCTTCATCATCTGATTTTTCTTCTTCTTCTTCTTCTTCTTCATCATCATGAATGGGAGTATAGGGAGTGAAACTTGGGCAAGCAAAAAAGTACACATTAGGTTCACCCCTAAGGTGTCTTACCATGGCATTTTCAAAATTAACATCTTGTTGAACTCTCCTATGGTAATATTCATTATTATATGCATTCTTTGCTCCTATCTTTCCCAACTGAGTTTGAATATTTACTATGCCCATTTGCTGAACCATCAGTTGGTCCATAATACCTTCAAGTGATACAGATCTAGAAGTAGATGCCCCTGCGGCAGATGCAGAGGGCATATCCCTTCTTCCACTTATAGACTCAACAAATGATTCTACTCTCTGAATCATATGTATCTCGATCGAATTTTGTGGCTGCAATCTCTCTTCATTTCTATGGGATTCTACTCCTGATTGTTCATATAGAGGGAAAATCAAGGCAAGGTATCCCAATCCTCCAGTTGTAGAACTAGAAACAATACTTCAAGAATGTTGAACTATAAGTGCACCCACATCTATTGCCTTCATGTTCTGAATAAAATAGTTGATTACAACTCTATCTTTAGTAACATTAGTCAAATGATTTGTTGGCAACAATCTAGCAGAAATGAAGTGGTGCCATATGTTTTACTGAATAGTCAACATGGAAGCAGAAAAATTAACTGTCTTGTTATTCTTAATCTTCCATTTCCCTCTTCCGTCAATCAAAAATGCAATCACTTCCTCCAGTGATGAATCAGTCATCACAAATGCAGCATATTCATCGAAAAATACACCCCTCAAACCATAAAAAGTATTGATCTGATCAGTAGTAAATTTAACTTGTTTGGCTCTAACTAGGACGTGATCTTCAGTAGTGAATCTTAGGTTTGCATAAAACTCTTGAACCATTGGGAAAATTGCTACGATAGTGAAGTAGCAGAATCTTTCCCAATTCCTGGCAAGAATCAATCTTTCGTCCTCACCACCCGGGTTTGAAAACGTCCGCTCTTGGATCATTCTCTTGGTCTCCATCTGGGTATTGTAACTATGTTGGGCTTTGAAAATAACAAATCTTTGTGCATCGAAGTCCTCGGACAACCTTCCTCTCTTAACTCGGAGAGCCATTTGAAAATTCTATGAAAATCAAAATATAGTTCAAATAAAATAAAAAATATAAAATCTAACTCCTCAAGAAGGTTATTTGGTAAGAAACTTTTTACCATGAGTTTTCTTCAAGTAATTTCATAAAAAATCCCAATTTTGGGATCTCCCAAAATCCATGGTGAAAATAAAAAATTTGTTAGTTAAAATGAAGCTCTTACAAAGAGAAGATGAAATCTATAGTTTTTTAACCTCCAAATCCTTCTCTTTTTCCCACAGTGTGATGCCCTACACCAAGGTTTTGAGGTAGAAGACTCAAGTAGCAAAAATGGAGTTTTTCCATGAGATTTTATGATTTTATAGGTAATATAGCGTGTTCAAAGCTTTGGCGCATTATGCGACAAGGCTCTGTAAGTTGGCGCATCACAGAGCTTAAATTTTCTAGATTTTGGTTTTTGTGGAAATCTGCTCCGTACCGCTTTACGTCAACCTCTATTTGATTCAAATAAACCTTTCTAAGAATATATAAACATCACACTAACACCAAAGTTTCACAAACAACACAAAAATCAGAGTCTTATTTAAAATCCCTGCTATTACAAACTAACATTTTTTAAGCCAACAAACATCAAATTCAGTGTTGTAAAGCAAACCAACATCCTAACACCGAAATCTAAATGTCAAAATTCAAAACATAAACATAGATAGTGTTCATTAGAAAGGAAATGCAATCCAACACAACAAACTAAAACAAACAGTACTATACAAAACATTCCATGCATAAATTAAGATCAAACATTATCTTCACTATTCTCTTCATGGATACCTCCCATCGATTGGTAGTGCACATATAGATTGTAGAAGGGTCAAAATAGAAATTCATTAGTTGAATTTTCCTCCTCAATCCAAGCATGCTTCTTGAACATACATACCAATCCATCTTCAATACGCCCTATATGTTCAAAATGTTCCTTCAGTCTCCAATATAGATGATCCGACATTTCAGTAATATTCCCAATCACGTGCATGAGATTATGCACATCTTTTTCTATCACTTGATCCTTTTTGAAAGTGCGCTCGAGTTGTAGTAGAGCTGAACAGGTGATGAATTCTGAGATCCTTGATCCATCAACACATTCATATCATTTTCATCTCCTGTTCCAATACAGTTGCAGTAGAGTTCTGGATCCATCGATTTCCAAGGAAGTAACACTTTTTCCCAACTTTCATAAGGTACTTGAGCTTGACTACAAAGTAATAAAATAGTGGATGGATGTCCTAGTCCAGTTGATGATCCATTCACAATCAAAACCAAAATTGATTTCAAAATAATAGCTCCAACATCAATAGGTTTTTCGGTTTGAATACAGTAATTCGGAATGACACTCTCCTTAGTAACCTTAGTAATTTCATAGTAGACAGTAACTTTGATGCAATAAAAAAGTGCTAGGCTTTTGAAACTGGATTTAAAAATGATGAAGGAAAACTTACATTTCTATCATCTCTGGTCACCCAATTAGCATCTTCATCCGTAAGGTAGCAGTAGAGTTCATTCATATTCTCTCTTGTAGGGGTAAGTTTGCATAATGGAAGATATGCATATTTTCAATCATAAACATCTCATTTATTCTTAAAGGAGTGAATTGCACAAACCTACCAAGAATGTAAATAATTCCTTGGTTGATCCCATGAAGATTTGCATAAAATGATTTTACTATGAGAACAATAAAAGTGGCAGTAGTGTAGTAAAGCACTTTCCAAAGCCTCTGCGCAATAGTCTCTTCTACTTAATTATTCCGCGTGTTGAATCCTCGATTCACAAATCCCTTTTCTTTGATAAGCCTCTTCTTCAGTAGAACTCGATCATGTAATTTCTATGCATCAAAACAGACTAACTTTCTCTGGTTGAAAATTCTAAATCTAGCGGATTTTCTTAAGTGGGAAGCCATAGGAATTAAAAAATGGCGACTCTTTCCTTATTTTCCCCCCTAAAATATGGTTCGGAGTCGATTTTTAGGAGTTATATGGAGAAGAAATAGCCAAAAACTGCCATTTGACATGTTTTAAACATTTTCATACCTACAGTGCATCATGCGCCGATCTGGCGCATCATGCGCCGATCTGGCGCATCACACGCTGTCTTTCTAGAAAGTGGCGCATCATGCGCCAGTTCTAGAATTTCCCCGTTTTGATTTCAATCCAATAAATTCTCATTTTTTCCATAAAATTAGGCAAATAAAGATATTTCTAAATATTTTATCAAATACACACACTACATAAAGACATAAACATAAAATACGTGAAATATCTCAAATAAAATTAACTAAAAAAGAAGCTAAACAACGGTACAAATGAGTTGCCTCCCACAAAGTACTTGGTTTAATGTCGCAGCCCGACATTCCAAGTCTTATTTTGGGTGACCCAATATTACTGTCTCTTTAAATTCTAGTCTTTGACTATCAAAATATAATTTCAATCTGTGTCCATTCACTTTAAATATTCTTCCAGTCTTGAGGTTTTCAATATTACCTGCCCCATAATGATAGACTTTTATAACTCTGAATGACCCTATCCACCTAGACTTGAATTTTCCATAAAATAATTTCAATCTTGTATTATATAATAAAACTTCCTATCCAGGTTCAAATTCTTTTTTTATTATCTTCCAATCATGTCATTCTTTCATCTTTTCCATATAAATCCTCGCATTATCGTAAGATTCATTTGTGATTTCCTCAAGCTCATTCAATTGCAATAATCTTTTCTCACCAGCTTCTTTCAAATTGAAATTGAATTATTTTATACCCCAATAAGCTTTATGCTTAAATTCAACTGGAAAGTAACATGTCTTCCCAAAAATTAATGTATAAGGGAGCATTCCTATAGGCATCTTATAGGCTGTCCTATATGCCTATATCTTATCTAGTAGATCAATTTATTTTACTAAGATTAACACTATTTTCACAAATTCTCTTAATTTCATGATTAAATACTTCTTTTAAACTACTCGTCTGGGGTTGATAAGCAATTGCAACTTTAAGCACTATATTATATTTTTCTACTAATCTTGCAACTGTTGCATTTATAAAATGAGATCATCCATCGGTAATGATTACTCTCGGCATTCCATATATTGCAAAAATATTTTTAATTAAAAATTTTGAAACACTACGAGCATCACATCGAGGTAAAGTGATTGGTTCAATCCATTTTGAAACGTAATCCACTGCAATCAATAAGTATATATTTCCGAATGAGGGTCTAAATTGTCCGATAAAATCCAATCCCCATGTATCAAAAATTTCAATTTCCAAATTAAAATTTAGAGGCATTTCATTTCTTCTTAAAATATTAACTACTCTTTGGCACCCATCACATTTATATATATATATATATATATATATATATATATATATATATATATATATATATATATATATATATATATATATATATATATTAACATCTCTAAATAGAGTAGGCCAAAAAAATCCATATTGAAAAATTTTATGAATAGTTCTATCATTTCCAAAATGTTCTCCAAATTCAAAATCATGGCATTTTTGAATAATCTCTTGAAGTTCTTTATAAGGCACACATCGACTCATCATTAAATCTTTACATTGCTTATATAAATAAGGATCATCCCAAAAATATGATTTTGCATCATGAATGAATTTGTTTTACTATTATTTTGTTAATCTATATGGTAAAATACCACTAACAATATAGTTTACAATATCGACATACTAAGGTATTTGCTATCCTTTTACAGCATAAAGTCGTTCATTGGGAAAAGTTTCATTAATCTTTTTTTCCATATCTAGTATTTCTTCTTGTTCTAGTCTCGATAGATGATCAGTAGTTTGATTATTGATTCCTTTCCTATCAACTACTACGAAATCAAACTCTTGCATCAGAAGTAACCATCTAATTAACCTTGGTTTTGCATCCTTTTTTTGAATTAAATATTTAATAGCCAAATAGTCACTATGCACAACACATTTAGCTCTAATCAGATATGATCTAAACTCATCAAAAGCATACACAATAGCTAATAACTCTCTTTCAGTGGTGGTGTAATTAATTTGAGTATCATTAAGAGTTTTACTAGTGATTCTGGAAATATAGTTGTGTAAAATTTTTAAAGTTGACTTCGCTTTACAAAGATGTCAAAAACTTGATGTGGTATTTTATGAATAATAACGTTAAGCACTTAGTGTTGGGATTCTATGCAAGTATGCGTATTGCTATAAAGTAATATAAGACTTTCTATTTAAGTCCCAAATATCTATCCCACAAGGAAGGTTTAAATTTGAAATGATAAATTAACTAGGAAATTCATAGAAATAAAAAAAATTACTATCACTAATTTCAAATGTGTAAGATACTATCAAAACTAAATTAATAGCTACTAGCAGAATTTAAATGCAAAGTTCAAAATAGTAACTACTAAACTATGTTTATGTGATAAATTTTTCTAATATGAAAAAACATCTTTCCCACTAAAACTCAAAACTATAAAGAAAATAAATGACTAATGGAGTGGAAGGATGCAAAGGGGGTGCAAAGAGAGCGAAGAGGAAATCAGAGTGAGTGGAGGAGCGCAAAGAGATGCAAAGGGGCGGTTTGTTTATCAATTTCAGCTCTAAACAGAGCTTAGGGTCGGTTCTCCAATAGGTGCATCCAAAATCCATTAAAAAAGCATCCAAATTCTTTGAATCTTCTAAAAGCATGGCCTGCACTGACACTAGTGTCATCGGTGCCAGTAGCCATTTAATTAAATTGAATTCTCTGTCAAACGGTGCCGTCGACACTGAACAATTTTTAAAAACTCCATTTTAGCTCCAAATTTCATCCTTTTCGCTTCATTTTTGCTCCAAGTCCTAAAAATAAATAACCTACAATAAAACATGAAAAATACCTTCCATTAAAGTGCAATATCACAAAAAATGAGTATAAAATATGGGTCTAAAAATGCATATATTTTTGGTATATCAAAATATCCCAAACTTAAATGTTACTTGTCCTCAAGTAACTCCTTTACTACATAAAAATATGACTCATGGCAAAGATTTTAACTTCTAGATTTCTATTTTTTAGTCCACTAAATACAATAGCATAACTTAAGAAAAATTTAAAATAACTCTAGTTAATACTAAAGGTATAAGAATATCTAGCAGTCATGTTTAAGATTTTTGATTCTCTATTCTTTTGAAGGAAAATTACAAATTATTCCTACTAAAGCCATTTAGAATATTCATACGAAAAAGGGCTTCATGAAACTTTACTAGTTAATATGCTAATACTGAAATATAAGTTTAGAAAATATAGTCAAGCCTTCTTCTTTAAGTTGATTCAAGTGAAGCCAACTTTTAATTAGGCATCTCCTCAAGTTTCTCCTCACATCTTTTTCTTTTCTTTTTCTTTTCTTTTTCAAGATCAATTTCAATTATTTTTTCTTTTCTTTTCTTTTCTTTTTCTTTTCTTTTTCAGGATCATTTTCAATCCTTTTTCTTTTCTTTTTCAGGTGAAGATTACTATATTTGGATAGCCTTTAATGATTTTGAACTTCACTATCTTCTTCTGAAAGTTAAAAACTTTTAAAATTTCTTCACTTAATAAATTTATGTTAGCTATAAAGGTTTTTCATAAAGTTTTAATCTTTTCTTTTTACATGAATTTATAAGATTTTTAACATTTCAAAAAAAAAAAATACAAATTCCCTTACTTAAAATAGAAAAACATAGTCTTATTCTATCATACCATATATCTTAATTTTTAAAATTAACCTTTATTAATTAAAAATTTTTACTTAAGTTTACTATATATTTAGAAACATAAATATAGCTATCTAAAGTTATCCTCTAATACCAAAGGTCATGTTAAATTTTAGAAGATTCAAAAGCTATCTAAAGTATCGCTTTTTCTAAAATCTTAGTTCGCAATTCTAACCACTCCCTGTGGGATCGATATCAAGGATGCCATTAGAGCCTTATATTACTTGAGTGACACGTATACTTACGTTGATAAGTGTGACTTCACAATTATTGAATATTTATTTCGTCCATATTTATCTTGTATTTTAAGCATATATAAAGTCGTTGGTCACTCTCTCCCGAGTCACTTCACTCAAATGATTTGTATGAAGAAGATGAGCAGAGAAAAAGTAATTCCAAGCCTTAGATGGGGCATTAAGCATAGAAGAGGAAAATTTTACCTTATGCTCGTTCTTTATTTTCCATGTTCCATGCCCATCTATTAGTAATGCAAGGATCTCATCCAACTCTGACTCAGATGACTCATACTCATAATAGAAGCAATCTAAAGCAAGAGACAAATCATATAAAACATTAATTCTTTGGGGAGTAAACTCAACTCCTCTCCCTTGAACAAATACTTCCTCCCCCGAAGCTTTATCAGTCGTTAGTTTCTTTCTTGAAAATTTGCTTTGGATTTAATTTAATGTATATATATATATTTGATTTTTGAAAAAAATAACATTTTAATTTTGAAAAATAATATTTTAACTTTGAAAATAATAAGATCTCATTCATTTACCAGTTTAAAAAAATGAGCACAAAATTACGAGCATTGCACCTATCCCAAAGAATAGACACATTACTTGATAGTGAGGCTCGATTAAATAAGCTGATGTATTTATGACATTTGTTAGGTCAGCAAAACCTTTTATATTGATTGACAAGTTCTTCTATCTAATATAAAAGATTAGATAGGATTTATATTACTTTGGTTCTAATGCTCCCTATAGAGGCAAACCCTTATAATTAATTACATCTCAAATGACCAAAATCACCTGAGAAGACTTTTGATTTAGATCAGAGGTATTTGTCTTCAAGAATTTCAAAGTTTAGGGTTTCAAGGTTGAATGTGGAGAGTCGAGTGGAAACAGACCAAATAGGAAAATTTTTTGGAATCCAAAGGGAAGAAAAGTAAGGGAGGCCACAGATCCTGAGGAGAACCTCAGTGACATCCCAAGCTATCATATTGTGTGGCTTTATGTTTTGGGAAAGATATTTATTTTGATATAAAAGGGCTTGGAGGCTGCAATTGGGCTAGCCAGTGGGTGGCTCTGGTTACTTATGTGGAGGGTAGAAATGTGCAACAATCAAATTAGAATGAGACAGCTTGGAGTGATTTAATTTTGGTTTTTAGTAAAGTGTGAGCTTTTGGATTTGTGTTTTCCAGCAGCCAAGGTGGTCGGCCGACCAGGCTCAGGTCACCATTTGACCCGTGGAGATCAAGGCTTGAGTTTGGTGAAGTCAATTGGGCTTGGCCATGTGTAAAGGTATTAAATTGAAATGGAATGGGGGAAGAGCTATTTTTAGTCAAATTGGGTCAAAACATGGATTTGGGTTCAAATCAACCACCAAGGCCGGTTTGGATGCTGAGGGAAATCAGATGATTCAACTTAATCGTTGGGGATAAGTCCCCATCCAAAGAGATTTGGCTAAACATGGGTTAGAGTGATTCATGGAAGGGGTTAAAAGAATCTTAAGGGGGCTTGAATGTGTCTTGGTCTCTTGCCATTAATAGCTTGATGATGTGGCAAGGATCATATGGCTCACCTTTGGCTTGAGAATGGCTTCATGGCTTCCCTTTGGCTTGGTCAATTTGCATGAGAAAGGATTTTGAATTTAATTGGTATTTTTGGTGAAGTTTGACATGATGCTTGAGTTAGCATGATTTAATTATTTATTTGGAGCTTAGGGAATGATTTTTATTAAAGGGATGATGGGGAGGAAAATCATCATATGGGCTTTTAATTGAAATTGGGCTTTTTAAATGGCTTAAAGAATTGGGCTTTTAAAATTGAGGTTGAATTTGGGCTAATTGAATGCTTAATTTGGTATAGGAAGATTTCATCAAGAGTTTGGAAAGGATTTCAAGTGATTTGAATTGAATTAGAAAGTCAATTTCGTTGATTTATTCATATGGTCAAAATTGGGGCTTTTTGATTTGGGTGAAATTTGGCTTGCAATTGGGTCAATTGGGCCTAAATTTTGTTTAGATTGGGATTGGGGGAACTGAATTTTGGTTTGAAATTGAAATTGGGCAAGATTGGAGATAATTGGGCAAGATTGAGGCTAATTGGGCCAAGATTGGGGCTAATTTGGGGAAATTGGGCCTTTAAAGGAAAATTGGGGCTTTCAGTCAAATTGGGTAAAATTGGATCAAATTAATGATTAAGAATTGAAATTAGGGATATTTGGGATGATTTTGGAATTTTTTAGTCATGAGGGGCTTTTTGATAATTTTGTGGGCATTTTGGAAATTTGGTGATTTTGGTGAACTTTGGTTAATTTAGGTAGTGGTAAGTGATTTGAGATGACTTTTGGACAAATTTGGGTGTTTTGGGTAATTTTGGAATATTGGGGCAAAAATTAGGGTTGTAGGAGTATTTTAATAATTTGGTGATTTTGAGCTAGAATGGGCAAGTAAGGCTGTCGGCACTATTTTAGGTGTGAGGTTTGCCCGTAAGAAGTTGTCGGTCATCAGCATTGAAATCCCGTTGCCCGCTTCGGAAGGATGTTTTTTTTTAAAAAAAAATTTAGTTTTGAAAAAGATGAAGTCAAACTGACCCCATAATTTTCATAGTTTAGATGAAAAAGCGCTTTACCTCAAATCGTGTATCTATCCTGAAGGATGAACACAATAATTGAGGGTGAGACTCGATCAAATAAACTAAAGAAAGTTTTGACATCCGTTTTGGTCTGCGAAACCAATGTATTTCAATTCTCTTTTAACAAGTGGATTTCAACTTAAGTTCACTACTAAGTCCTTAAAACCTAAGTGAATGTATTAAGTGTGTGTATTGATTTTGAAAAAATTTAAAACTTTAAGTGATCATTATCAAGATCATTTTAAATATCATTTTAGGGGTGTGAAATCATTAATTTCCAAAGTCATGTCCCTAAACTAAAAAATTGATGAAATTTCCAAAATTTTGATAATTATGGGAATTATTCATTTATTTTATAATTTGGCAAAGTGAAGTGGGTTTCTACCAATTAAGCCCATTTTTTATTGCAAATCTTCAAATGAGTTAATTAATATCAGAAATTACCCATTTCTCGTTTTGATTAAGCCTAAATGTTTATTACGACCAAAATATCCAAAACTACAATTTTGCCCCTAAGGGTCCCAATTTTCATAATTCGTCAAATTAAAGTCAAATGACTTTGGAATTTTTATGTAACCCTACTGATAGATCAATTAAGACATCAGAGGAGAAAATTTAAATTTTCACAATTTAATTTAATTCATATAATTATTTTCATGCAAAAATATGCATCTTCAAAGAAAATTCCAAAAGATGATCAAGACAATTCCTAATCACTTGAAATTTTCATTTAAGCTAGCCCTAAATCAGAAAGTCATTTGGCCAAAATTTCATAATTTTTTGAATTTTCTATGATTTATTAAAATTAATTGAAGTTTTGGGGATTTTAATAAAAATAAAATATTTTAAATGTTGGAAAATATGTTTTATATTTTTGGGAAATCTCTCTAAGGTTAGGGAACCCAGAGAAATTTATTTTGCATTTTTATAATTTTTATTTGATTTTTTAGAATTATTTTTGTAAAAATTCTATTTTTAAGCCTTAAAAATCATTTTTAAGGTTTAAAAATAGACATCTTTATTTTTAGACCTTGGAAAAAATATTCCAATGATTCCTAAATGTTTAGGAAATAATTTGGACCATTTCCATGAGTTTAATATTTTATGATTTTTTTATTATTTTTTAATTATTAAAAATAATTAAAAATAACCTAAAAATTAAGTTTTTATTTTAAACATATTTTTATTTTTATTAAATCCCCCTGATATTAGAGAACTCAAAAAACTAAGTTTGATAATTTTTGGAGTTATATTTTGATTTTTGAAAATTATTTAAGTGTTAAATTTAATGATGATCTTTAAAAATCAATTAAAAATGTCAAATGATCTCAAAATCCTTTGAAATTTTTATGGTGACTTCTCTGACTTATGAGCCACAGTGAAGAACAAAAATCAAGTGATTTTGATCTCTATGTATTCAAAATTAAATGTTTTAAGTAAATTAGGATTTTCTCAAAACAGTGATGCTTTGATTTTTAAAAATCATGAAATTATTTCTTAAGAGTACTCTAGTCATAGGGAACTTGCATGAATTTTTGTAGAATTTTCAAAGTGATATATAATTTTCTATAATTATTTGAGTAGAAAATGCATAAAATTTAGAAAATTAAGATCTCTGTCTAGAAATCCCCTATGTCTTTGAAAAAATGCTCAAATTGTGCAACTCGACAGAGGCTACAATATATAAAAATTTGGGGTCAAGGTGATAATCCAATATGAATGGAGAATTGAAAAACCCCTAACCCTAATTCATTTTTTAAAAATAATTTATGCATCAAATTAATGTGAAAATAATTCAACATGATTCTCCTCTGTTCACTAAGCAAGAATGTATTTTTATTTTATTTTTATGAATTTCTTATGCAAAGATATGGATTTTTGAAGTTTAGGGGCTATTTTTCTGAATTTACTAAATACCCCTATTTATTTATTCAAACCGCGGGCTGACTGGATCATCAGATCCATCAAACAGCCACGCGGCGCGCTTCTATTCGACGCCGCCTTCTAACTCAGCTGCCACGCGGCCCGCCATATCGTTTCAGAGGATCATCCGGCTTGATCTCCGCCGTCCATTCAATACACGCGAGAACGGACGACATTCGTTCATCGTCCCCGATGGCCTTAACCGAGAGCCGTCCATTTTAAAACCTTAATATCTCTCTCGTTTTTTAATGGATTTTGATGATTATTTTTTAAAATTATTCGTCTTGAAGAGAAGAACACATCCATATGGTAAACATACTATGAAATTAAGCCATTATAAATGGAAAGCTCGGAAGGCTCGGGAGAGTGAGTGAGGTTATACCTTTGCTCCGAGAGGTTTATCCTCAATCAGAGATTCTTCACACCTTCGTTGAGTCCCAAAGAGCTTAGGGATGAAGCCTCTGGCTCTGTATAAGGCCTATATATGATTTCGACCACAACCAATTTTGGGTGTTGGTTGAGAGCTATGGTAGAGGTTATTTCAGAGGGGCAATTGATGGGGGTTTGGCTTCCTTCACTGTTTTGAAGGTGTAGAGCCAATTTATTTGAAGTTTGGTGCTGTGTAGGTTTGGATTGAAGTTTGTCCTGGTTTCGGGCAGGAATTCAAACTCAAAATTGGATTTCTGTGGTGGAATTGGGAGAGGGAAATGGATTGGAATGTACTAAGGGACTCTTAGAGAAGCTCTCTGAGGAGTTTGGGAGGCCTTGGTGAAAATTTTTTACCACACACTATTCATGGCCGTGGGGGGCATTTTATAGAAATTAGCCAAGGGGAGGCTTGGTTGGCCAATTAAGGGGTTAGCCCCACTGCTTAGGTGTTAAGCAGAGGAGCTCTTAGCTCAATTTGGGCTGAGGTGGCCTCTTGGCATGAATTTAGGTATTGGCCATGTGGGGGCTCACGGTTTTGGGCTTTATCTTGGGTTAAAGTGGCTAACCAAGGGTTGGATCATGGTTAAAGCTTATAATGAGCAGTAAAAATGGCACCATAGGGTATGGACATGTGGTATGGCAAGTACCTTGATTTAACCCTCTCCTTATCCCTTTAAGAAATTTTAAAAAAAAATTTTACCCATGAGATAAATATCAAGCTTAACCATGGGTTGGTGGCTGGCTTTAAACTCAACCCTAGAGTCTAGGATGAGTCAGGGTAAGGCTCATTTGACCATACCAAGCTCAATTGGTTTGGATTTGACCATAAGTCCAAGAAGGTGCATATGACCAAATCTTGTGTTTGGACTAGGTTAGACATGTCAATTGGCCTAATTAAATGTGGCATTTGGTGTAAGAGACCATGAGGAACAACTTTCATGAAGGGGGAAAGTCATTTTGAGGTCAACTAGTTAATCAATTTGGTGGATTTTTTATTTTTGACCCATTTTAAGCATGTTGGGCTAAGTTTGGGTCAAACTTGGGCTAGCCATAGGCTGAGTCCAAATTGATTGTTATGTTTGGTGTAAAACATCATGATGAACAACTTTCATGAAGGATGAAATTCATTTTGAAATCAATTTGGTAGTGAATTTAATGGATTTTGATGAAATTTGGATTTAGACCCAAATTAGGCATCTGGGGTTAATTTGGGTCAAACTTGAGCTAGCTTTGGACTAAGCTCAAATTGATTGTTATGTTTGGTCACAAATGACCTCACAAAGGATTTTCAACAAAAATTGGATGCCAATTTGAGGTTTATGGCATTCAATTTGTTGAGCTTTGGGGTTGTTGACCTCACTTTTGGTTGAGGTCTAGAAATTTCTTTAGTAGCCTAGGTCTAGCTATAGGACTTTCCTATTGACTAGTCTTAGAAAACT
>NEWO01000334.1:22770-37261 GCA_003013225.1 Phalaenopsis aphrodite | reverse complement strand
TTCAATTGAGTGAGATTAAGTCTTATGGTCAATATTGGGGTTTTGACCCAAATCAAAATTGGGCTCAAATTATGGGCCAATTGAGCCTAGATTTGGTTGAGTTTGGTCATATAAAAAGTGAATTTGAGTTTAGGATGGGAATTGAGATCAATTAAGATCAATTGATAGACACTTGGGATGGGTTTGAGGAATTTTGGGTCTTTAAAGAACAATTTGGGGATTTTGGTTAAAGATGGTCAAATTGGACAAATTGGGTCATGGTGTAGTTGGACAAAATGAAATTGGGAAGATTTTGGATTTATTGGGATTTTTTGGGAATATTTGGAATATTTGGATTTTTGGGCCATGGAAGGGTATTTTGGTAATTTGGCCATTTTTGGAAATTTTTGCAGTCTTGGCAAATTTGGATGTATTCAAAGTGTTTGGAATGAGTTTTGATCAGTTTTGGGTATTTTGGCAAAATTTGGGAATTTTGGTCGAATTTGGGTCCCAAGAGCAGTTAAGTAATTTGGAGGTGCCTAGGGGCAAAATGCCAAGTTGGGTATTTCAAGTGCAATTGGGTAGAAAACAATATTAAATGAGTCATGGACCAATGAAATCTTCATTTTGGGCCCCCATATATTGGTCTTAGCCAGGGTATTGTGAGGATATTGTGTACCTTAACTTCAAACCAACACCCAGGGTCAATCTTAAGGCCAAGTAGTCCTATAGGAACTCTTCTTGAGTTTTCTCATAATGATCTTACCTACTAATTATAAGAGGTTAGGATCAATATGTGGAACTTCAAGTTGAGCAAGGAAAAGAGTTTTGAATTTCTAATGGTTAGGGTACCTTTTCTAGTTTTCTAGGACTAGTCAATAGGAAAGTTCTATGGCTAGACCTAGGCTACTAAAGAAGTTTCTAGACCTCAACCAAAAGTGAGGTCAACAATTGGTTTAAGGGTGGTTGTCATTGGAAATCAGGGGGTGTAATGTGATGCTTATGTGGAGGGCAGAGAGGCTGTAACATTTGATTAGGATGAGGTGTCCTCTAGGTTTGAAAAGGGTTTGATTCCATGGGGGTGACTCATAGTTTTGGTGTTTTCCAGCCACTATCTTGGCCAGTCAGGCCAGAGGAGGTGGCTAGGTGGTCATGTTAGCCAGGGGAATGTTTCAAAGCAATTAAATGAGTTGAGGTTTAATTTTGGAAAAAATATCCAAGGCTTAAGCAAATATGGAATCAAAATCCCTTAATTTAGGGGACCTTTCCTCCATGGCTTAGTTTAGGTGGTTTTATGGGGTTTACCTCGGTGACTAGGGTCCAACTAATGGTTGTGGAGTCAATAATTTGCTAAATTTGGGTTGGTTAGGCTAATTTTAGTGCATGGGTCCAATGTAGATTCAAATGACCAAAACTTGGTTTGGGCTAGGCTAGCCATGTCAACTAGCCCAATTGATTGATGAATTTGATGTATATGATTGTAATGAACATTTTTGTTAAAGGATTGAAAGAATATTGAGTTCAATTGGAGGGTCAATTTGGAGGATTTTAGAGAGTTGGTCATGTTGGGCTTGATGGGCTAGACATGGGTCTAGATTGGGCTAACCTTGGGCTAAGTTCAAATTGATTGTTGAGAATTGAAGGCTAGACATTGGTCTAGATTGGGATAGCCTTGGGCTAAATTACCAAAATTTGGGGCTTTTGACAAAGGTTGAAATTAAATGAAATTGAGGTATCACCAAGGCCAATTGAAGATCAATTTTGATACTTAGAAATGTTATGAAGAGCATAGGGTCCAAATTTAGACCAATGGAGTAGACTATGGGGTTCAATTTGGTGGAACCAAGTCATAGCGCCAAAATTGGGGGTTTTATTTTAGATCAAAATTGGGCTAATTGGGCTTGAATTTGGTTCAGATTGGTCATATTAAAGATGAATTTGAGTTTATAATTGAAATTGGGGAAAATTGGGACCAGTTTGATGGACATTTGAGGTGGATTTGGGGAGATTGTGCCTTTAAAGGCAATTTTGGGTGTTTTGGTCAAAATGGTTAAAATGGGGCCAAATTGGGTCATGTGGTAGTTGCAAAAAGTGAAATTAAGAATATTTGGAATATTTAGTGAATTTTTTGGATTTTGGGCTACGGTGAGGTATTTTGGTAATTTAGCATTTTTTTGTGAGTTTGGGTAATTTGGGTGTTTTTAAAAGGTTTGAAATGACTTTTGAACAAATTTGAGTATTTTGGATAATTTTCGGAATTTTGGACAAATTTAGGGTCCTAAGGGTACTTGGGTAATTTGGGGGTTTAGGTACAAAAGGCTTAGTTGGGCATTTTGGTAGAGTTGGGGAGCCAACCACCATAAATAAGCTATGGACCAATGGAAACCCCATTTGGGTCCTATGTATTAGTTTTAGCTAAACCCTAACCTAGGGCCAGAGTGTTTAAGGGACCATCTAGATGAATCTCCCAAAGAATCAAGGGATCAAGGTTAAGAAATTTGGGGTTTGTATTTATGAGTGAGGTGATTGTTGGTGAGTGCCTTAACTCTAGACCAACATCCAGAGTGAACCCTAAGGTCCAAGAGTCATATGGGAACTCTCCTTAAGCTCCCTCATAATGACCCCACCTACTAAGTGCAAGAGGTTAGGATCACTATGTGGAACTTCAAGTTGAGTAAAGAGGAGTTTAGAATTTCTAATGGTGGGGGTACCTTTTCTAGTTTTTGAGGAATAGTCAACAGGAATTCCTATGGTTAGACCTTAGGCTTCTAAAGTGGAACACTAGACCTCAACCAAAAATGAGGTTCATAAATGGACCCACAATTGGTGTGGTGTGCTTGGCAAGCACACCACACGTATTGGCATTGACCGATGAGATCAACAAAACCAATACAAGATTCTAAGTTAAGAGACATAGAAGGAGTGTGAGATTGTGTGTTCTATTTGCTTCCGTTGATCAAAGTCAAGAAGTAGGGACTCTCTCTAGGGAATCGAGAGTGGGTTCTAAGTTATGAGATTTTAGAAATTTGTAGAAGATTGGAGTCAGTGTGTAAGTACTAACCCTGGGGTGGGATTTGAAATTCAGGTATTAATTTTAGAAGAGGGTTAAAAGTTAAGGACTGATCATAAAAAGAGAGTAATCAGAAGTTAGGGACTGATTCCAGGATAAGGATTGAAAGTTAAGGATCAATCGCAAGAGAGAGTGCCAGAAGGTAGGGACTGACCTCAAAAGGGTGAATCAGAGGTTAAGGACTGATTCTAAAATGAGAATTGAAAGTTAATGATCAATCTCATAAGAGAGCGTCGGAAGGTCCGACCTCAAAAAGAGTGAATCGGAAGTTAGGGATTGATTGGAAAATGAGGATTGAAAGGTAGACATCAATCAAAAAAAAGAGAGCGTCAGAAGGTAAGGACCGACCTTAAAAGAAATGAATAAGAAATTAGGGACTGATTCAAACATGAGAATTGAAAGTTGTGGATCAATCTCAAAAGAGAGTGTTGAAAGGTAAGGACCAACCTCAAAAGTAGTGAATCAGAAATTAAGGACTGATTTGAAAATGAGAATTGAAAGGTAGGGATCAATCTCAAATGAGAGTGTTGGAAGGTAAGGACCGACCTCAAAAGTACTGAATCAGAAATTAGGAACTGATTCAAAAATGGGAATTTAAAGGTATAGATCAATCTCAAAAGAGAGTGTCAAAAGGTATGGACCGACCTACAAAGTGTGAATAAAAAATTAGAGACTAATTTAAAAATGAGGATCGAAAGGTATGGATCAATCTCAAAAAGAGATCGTCAGAAGTTAAGGACCGACCTCAAAAGTAGTGAATCAAAAATTAGGGACTGATTCAAAAATGAGAATTGAAAGGGAGGGATCAATCTCAAAAGAGAGAGTCCGAAGGTAAGGACCGACCTCAAAAGTAGTGAATCAAAAATTAGGGACTGATTCAAAAATGATAATTGAAATGTAGGGATCAATCTCAAAAAGAGAGCGTCAGAAGGTAAGGACCAACTTCAAAAGTGTGAATCAGAAAATAGGGACTGATTCGAAAATGAGGATTGAAAGGTAAAGATCAATCTCAAAAGTGAGGGTCGGAAGGTAAGGACCGACCTCAAAAGTGTGAATTAGAAATTAGGGACTGATTCAAAAATGACAATTGAAAGGTAAAGATCAATCTCAAAAAAAGAGCATCGGAAGGTAAGGACCAACTTCAAAAGAAGTGAATCATAAATTAGGGACTGATTCAAAAATGAGAATTTAAAGGTAAGGATCAATAAAAAAAAAGAGCATCGGAAGGTAGGGATCGACCTCAAAAAGGTGAATCAGAGGTTAGGAAATGATTCAAAAATAAGATTTGAAAGGTAAGGATCAATCTCAAAAGATAGCATCAAAAGGTAGGGACCTACCTCAAAAAGGTGAATCAGAAATGAGGGACTGATTCAAAAATGAGAATTGGAAGTAAATAAAGAATTCATGGTGTTGAATTCAAAGATATGTGTCGTGTGTAAGGGTTGACATTGTTGAAGAGGATTTGTGAAAATTTGGGAGTTTTTATGCAAAATGTAAAATTTCGCGGGGATGTGAAGAGAGTTAGTGTTGATAAAGATAGTTGTGTTGCGCAAGCAAAGAGTAAGAAACTCCTATATAGAAAGAATCCACTCAACATATTTATTTTCTTTTCTTGTTATTTTTATCATATTTAATTTTTCAAAATATGTTTTCAAAATTAGATTTTTGTTGGTTGATTTTTCAAAAAGAGAGTTGTTTTGTTGTTTGTTTATTGGCTATTTTTATTTAAATTTTATTAAAAAAAATTTTGTTTGTCATTTTATTCTTTGTTCGTTGTAATTTTGATTCAAAGTGTGGTTCATGGCTTCCATTCATCGCTCAAAAGGAAATTGACAAAAAGACACATTTATGAAAAAAACTTCATTAATCTGCTCCAACAAAATGTTACATATCAAGTGTAGGACAACACCTCAAAAAGTACAATATGTGAATTGCATCAAAGCACATCCAAAATATCTCATGCCAAGTACACATTATAGGCTGAGCATCTCTGGTACATATCACGTTGATGTAATGTAGTAATGTAAAAAAGTAATCCCCCGACCGTCTATTCCTGCTGTGATGAACTCCTGATTGAGTTGACCTTCTAAGCCACACTTCAGGACAAGAGTTCCCTTCGCATGTGCTCAGAGGTGCAACCCTCTCATAGCTTGTAAGGTAGTAGTTCCTCCAGTTATGGATCTCGCTGAAATCCATGTAATATTTTGCTGTCGTCCATCCGTCGGAAGGTCACGGACACCACGTGGTGTCACACTCCTAGAATGCAATACTTGGAGACGTCTGCACCGTTGCCTTTAAGATAAGAACAAGCACCAAGCCAACAGGTAGAGGAATCTCCACAGAGCCTCTGAACTCACCAGGGCCGACGATATCAATTGCCTTCCCAAATAAGATGTTACTTTTACTCATAAATGAGACCGTACAAAAAGGCCTCACGAAGTCATGGTGATCGATGTGTGGAGGACTGCGATCACCCTCATCGTAGATGTTGATAATACAACTATTTGGAATGCAGGTAGAGGATAAAATACTCCATCTGACCATTCTTTTGATCATCCACTTTATCATTGGCGGTAGTGGATCTACTTGATTGTGTTTGAGGATCCAAGGCGGATTCCCTTGTCTATCATTTGTGAAGTTGTAGTAGCAGCATCACTGGATGGTAATCCTCCCTTTTACTCACATCCATTTCCTCGACTCAGAATAGTTCCTTTACATAAGTAAACCTGCTCAAGCTCTGTCCCTTAGGTCAAAAAAGCAGTCAAGAATACTTTGTTCGTCAGTCTCTGAGAAGACTCTGGTATACAATTCTAATCTCTCCAGTTTGTTGATGAATTTTCCTCGTACTTCTTCGTAGAACTCAAAGACACTTTTATTTACTTTGCTCACTTTATAATATTCCACCATACTGGGAGTCGACAGTTATCACGGGTATTCCCTCATTTGAATATCAGTGGAAACCCAAGCTGGTGCTATCTCTGGCTCTTACAAAATGTATGATTCTATGTCTGACAGGATGTTTGGCTCTGTATCGCTCGGAAGATACGACTATGCATCCATTGGGTCATATGAATCTTCTTCTATCAGGAAATCAATAGTCTGAGATCCATCATTGATAGATGCATATTCCTCTAATGTTTTGTAATGTTGTAGGTGTAGGATGTTGCAGTCTGGGCACTCCACGAATGCCTTTGCAGCTGATGCTCGTGCGGGTATTTTGACATTACAGATAGGGCAACCCGTGCACAAAACATCTGAAGCAGGTAGTATCTTTGGCTTTGTAACAAACTCAAACTCGTCATTTATAGCAGGTTGGCTGAAGGAGGTCTCTTTCATGCCCGGATCATAAATGTGTTCCTCAAGAATAGGGTGAGCAAGTTGTTTGCCATTTTCTAGTGTCTCTTCTCTTCTCGTAAGAAAGCTCTCTGCTTTCATCAGCTGGCGTTTCTTTGCTGTGTTCTTCGTAGTGGAGAAAATGCTACCCTTTCATTATCAGCAGCAACTAAACCCCTAGTCGGCGTAGCTATCATGGATGGTAAACGGCTTGGCCCCTCCATCAGGTATTGTTTACCATCACGTTCTTTCCTTTCAGTGACGCACTGACTTTGGTGGCACCCTTAGTAGTGAGGGAAGCCCTTCCTTTTTTCCGTCGAATGACAAAATTCATTAAAGGCCACTCGTAATCCATGCCGACTTGGTTAATTTCCATGTTGAAATCTATAGTGCCGCCCTACGACGCTATTTCTTTATTTAGTGCAAGATTCCAACCATATTTAAAGGCAAAGATCAGTCTCTGACTTGAAATTTCTTTGCAGACGATAGGAAAAATGTTAGTGGGCTAGAACTTTGTGTGAGCAAGAACAAAACAAAGTATTTATAAAAGGAAATTTCTGTTTATTTTGGTGAAAAGATCATTTATTTATGTGAGAATTTTGTTTAAATTAGTAGCATATTATGTTTGAAAAGAGAAAATTGAGGTGTGTAATTTTCACAAGACTCTTTTTTTTATTAAGTGAGGTTAATTTTGTTACAAGAATTTTTTACTCGGTCACAGAATTTTGGCCACATAGATAACCCTAAAACAATCAAAATTTCAAAATTTCAAATTAAGCAAAGGCAAGCAGTTTCAAGTTGCGTAGTATATCTTCAGATATAGTCTGTTGATTGGTAACATGGGTATTTCATCCCGGAAGTCCACTAAATGGTAAACTCCTCCTGCATAGACCTTTTCAACGACAAATGGTCCCTCCTTAGTTGGCTAAAATTTTCCACCTATCTTGCGACATGCAAGAATATGCCTTTTGAGTACGAGGTTAAGGTCACCAACTTTAAATGTCCTTGGACAAATTTTTCATGAGCTTGTAACATCTTTTCATGGTAAAGTTCCAGATGTTGTTGTGCTTCAAGTCATTTTCCTTCCAGACTCTCTAGTTCCTTGAGCCTAAGCTTTGCACTTTCTTCTATTGTTAGTTGGTTGGCGACAGCGACTCTGAGAGACGATATCTGTATTTCTAACGATAGCACGACCTCAGACCCGTACATGAGCATGTAGGGTGTATACTGAGTGGGAATCCTGAACGTCATCTGGTAGGCCCACAAAGCTTATAACTGTTTGTTGTACTGTCGGTGCTACTTTTGGTTGGTTTGTGAGGAGTTACCCATAATGAGCTGTCGGCTGCCGGAATCGAAATCCCATCGCCCGCTTCGAAAGGACTTTGAAGTATGACATTAAACTGGCCCCATATTTTTCATAGTTAAAAAATGAAAAGAGCGTTGTACCTCAAACCATGTATCTATCCCAAAGGAAAAAAATAAGACTTGAGGACGAGGCTCAATCGAATAAACTAAGGAAAGTATGACGTCCGTTTGGATTTTGAAACCTTTATATTTGCCGACAAGTTCCAGTATTTAATATAAAGGATTAAATAGAGTTTATATTACGCTGGGTTTAGACATGCTTCCTATAAGGGCAAGCCCCTATAGTTAATTACATCTTAAATGACCGAAGTCACTTAAGAAGACTCTCAATAAAAATCAAGAAATATTACCTTCAAAGAATTTCAAAGGGTAGGAATTTTCAATGAAATCAGACGTAGAGGTGTGAAAGGAGATTTGTTCAAATTTGAAATATTTTATTGTAGAATCCAAAGGAGGAAGAACTAGGAGATGTCATGGATCCTAGAGGAGAACCTCAGTGACTTCCCTAGCTATCCTAATGTTTGGCTTCAAATTAGAGGAGAAAATTTTAAGTGTTTCATCCTGCCAATTTTATTAGTTAGGGCTTACATTTGTGTGAACAATCACAAAAATAGCCTTGAAGATATGAGGATTTAGGTCGTGACAAACGACAACCTCAGAATCCTAAGACGAGTTAGGGCTTATATTGTATAGCAGGGATATACAAAAACCTAATGATATGGTGAGGATTTATGTTGCATAAGCAAGCAACCTCAAAGTCCTATGGCTTCGTTGTTTCAGTCTAAGAAAGGAAGATTGATTTAGCTAGGGAAGACGGGTTTTGCTGTTAAAGATGGCCGTGCTGCCCACCATGCTAGCTCCAATTTCCTCACCGTAAGGAGTTTGAGTTTTCTAGTGTGTCAAGTTATAATGTCAAATCAGGTGGCCCTATGGTTAAAGTTCTTTAAATTTTATGAGGCAAATTAAAGTTGATTAGAGCAACACTGGCTAGGATCCTACGGTTCCCTTGTTCTTGCACCACAATTTTCTATTGGATTCACTTAGTCAAAATGAAATTATTAAACTCAACTTAATGAGTTCTATAATTTGACTTAGACCGTGAGAAGTCTCGTTAGCAACTATAGGTTACCTCCTCCTAGGGATTCTCCATCATCCGATAGTGTGATGTTTGTGATTAAATTTTGAGTTGTTTTATATTTTGAATGTTGTGGGGGTGAATTTTATCTTGGTTGATTTTAATTTTGGTTTTGGTTTTAGTTTTGTGGCTATCCTTACAGTTTTAGTTTTCTATGCAAATTTTTATAAGCACAAAAGTATAGCATAAAAGTAAAAGAAAGACAACGCTGAAAACTGTAAAAGCATACCTGGCAAGTCTTCTCGTTCCACTACCTGAAACTTAAAATACATGTTATGGCAGTTTATAGAGAGCAGGAAAATTAAAGTTTTAGCAGTTTGCCTAACTTTATGTTGTGTTTTGGTGAGTCCTTAAAGTTTAATTAAGGATGATTTCATTGAGCAAAGTATATTAAGTCGAATAAACCTCTAAGGTGTCCAACAAGTTAGGAGGAGGAAGCAGGTCCATGCCTCCCTCTCACCAACTGGTGAAAAGCCTCGAGTCCACCTAAACATGTTATGTTGCATAATGCTTCATCCTGTGAATACTTCTAATGCTCAGTGAACATTGATGTCTTAATTATCCCTAAAAAAGGGGTAATTATTATTTATCATTTTATCTGAAAACTATGTGAGTAAATTTCCTTAAAGGGCAAGTTGGCGTAACCTGAACACTTAGCCAAATTTTTTTAATTAGGCTTAGTGGTGTTTCAAGGATGTTTGATTATGTTATGTTTATTTCTCTAATCCTCATTTAGTCAATTTTGATTTGACCTAAGTCACCGCTAAGCCCTTAAGACCTAGGTGAGTGTCTAGATTAATTTTAAAAAGGTTAAGCTTTAAGTGGTCATGATTCATAATTTGAAAAGTTTATTTGAAAATCAAAATAGGGGTATTAAATTGATCAATTATTGCTTCAAAAGTCGTACCCCTAAGTCCATGATCTTTTAATTTTCATAAACCTCCAAATTTTAAAATAGAAATCTATTAACTTAATTAAGAAAGTGAGATTGATTTCTACCAATTTACCCCTTGTGTTCCAAACATCAAATAAATTGATTAAGATTTGAGGTTGCCCATTTTTCCCATGTTGTGAGGGTGAATTTCATCAGAATTTAATTTATTTTATAAAATTATTTTCATGCAAAAATAAGATTTTTCAAATAAAATTACTAACTTGACCAAGGAAATTTCTAATCCTCTGAAAATTTTACTGTAGGTAGACCTAGACCAGAGAAGCCTTTTGACCAAATTTCATGATTTTTTGAATTTTATTTGAATTTTAAGAATTATCTTAAGTTCTGTCATATTTATTAAATATTAAATATTTTAAATGGTGAAAATTAAGTTTTATATTTTTCAAAAGTCTCCCTGAGGTCAGAGAACCCAGAGAAGAAAATTTTATATTTTTATGGATTTTTTATTGGAATTATTTTAATGAAAACTCATTTTTAGCCTTTAAAAATCATTTTTAAGCTTTGATATTCAATATATTTATTTAGAGAATTAGGAAAAATATTCTAATCGTTCCTAAGTGATTTGAAAGCAATTTAGAACATTTTAATGAATTTTGTTCTTTTTGTGTTTTTTATGAATTTTTAAATATTTAAAATACGTTAAAAATCAGCTTTTTATTCTAAATATTATTTTATTTTTATAAAATATCCCAGATCACAAAAAACTCAAAAAACTAAGTTTCATGATTTTTTGTGTTATATTTTGATTTTTTAAAAATCATTTAAATGTCAAAAGTTGTATTTATCCTTTAAAAATCAACTTAAGTTGTTAAATGAATTCAAAATATTTTGAAATTTTTATAGTGAGTTTTCTATATCATAAACCACAGTGGAGATAAAAAAATCAAGTTATTTAAATTTTTATGTTTTCCAAAATTAATTATTTTAGTGATTAAGTGTTTGTAAAATTTAAGTGCATTTTAAATGACTTGACCCATGAAATTATTTTCAAAAGCTTCTCTGGTCGTGGTGGACCTTCCAGAATTTTTTAAGAATTTTCTAATCAATATGCTAATTTCCATGATTATTTTAAGGAAATAATGTGCAAGAACTTGAAAAATATGGATCTCTTTATAGGCACCTCCTCTGACTTTGGAAAAAATAGAGGATATTTCCCTTGACAGAGGCTACAACATGCCAAAATTTCAAGCCAAGGTGATATATCAATATGCATGGAGAATCAAATGATCCCATACAGTGTTTAAATAATTAAAAATATTTTATACATCAAATGGACTTGAAATTTATTTCACATTATTCTCTTCTGTTCACTAAGCAAGAGGGTATTTTTATTTTATTTTTCTGATTTTTCTACATAAAGTTACGGATTTTTTAAGTTTAGGGAGTTTAAATAAATAAAAAAAACCCTATTTTTCTACTTATCCACGTGGCGTCATGCAGATCCTAGGCAGCTCCAAACTCCACGTGACGCGCTCCTATTTGACGTCGCCGTCCACGCGAGCAGTAACGCGTCCCGCTGTTTATGTAAAGAAGCGTTGTCCAACATCATCTTGGCCAAGCATTTAATCCACGTGCGATTGTACGGCGCATGGTCATCATCCCCAGTGGCTTAGGCCAAGAGCCGTCCACCTTCAAGGCTTATGATCTCTCTTGTTTCTCAACCAAATTAAGTGAATTTTTTTTTTAAAATGATCATCTTAGTGAGACGAACTTATCCATACGGTTAATGTGTCATGAAATCATGCCCAAGTAAATGGAGAATCAAAAGAGGCTCGGGAGGAGGAGAAGTTTTATAACTTTGCTCTGAGAAGGGAGGCTTCAATTAGAGGTGCTTAACATGTTTGTTGGGGTCCAAGGAGGCTAGGGATTAAGCCTCTTGCTGTGGTGTAAGACCTAGGTATGAATTCGACCAAGCTTGATTTCAGGTGTTGGTCTAAAGTTATGATGGAGGCTATTTCAAAGGGTAATTTGATGGGGCTTTGTCTTCTCTTACTGTTGTGAAGGTGTGGGCACAAGCAATTGAAGTTTGGTGGAGTTTTTGAGAGATGCCTTGTTTCTGCTCTAATTTTTAAGCTCAAAATTTGGGTTATACAAGGGGAATCAAGGCAGTGGAGTGATTGGAATGGGTTGTGGAGGTCTCAAGGAAGCTCTGTGAGTGATTTGGGAGGCTCTCTTTGAGAAAAATTTAGCCCACCTCCCATGGCCATGGAGGTGAGTTTTCATAAAAATGGCCATTGTGTGGCTCTCAGGGCACAAGTTTGGGTGCATTGTGGTGCTTAGGTGGAGGGCAGATGAGCTCTTCAATTTGATTTGGATGAACTAGCCTCTAAGTTTGATTTGGGTGAGGTTCCATGGGGGTAGCTCTTGGTTTTGAGTTTTTTCGGCCACTAGGCTGGCTGGCCGGCCAGGGGGAGGTGGCTAGGTCAGGGAACCTAGGGGAATATGTCACAGCAATTTAGTGCGATAATACTTAATTTTGGTAAGGATATCTTAAGCACATGCATTTTTGGATATAATATCCCTTAATTTGGGGGCCTTTGGACCATGGCATGATTTAGGTGGTTTCATAGTGTTTGGACTGGTCACTAAATCCGCCTAATGGCTGGGGTGGAGTTAATTTGGTAACTTTAGGGTGGTTAGGTCACATTTAGTGCATGGGTCAAAATGGGTGCAAATGACAAAATCTTGGGTTTGGTCTAGGCTAGTCATGTCAATTGGCCATATTAATTGTTGCATATGGTGTAGATGATCATAAGGAACAACTTTGGTGAAGGATGGAAGTGTTTTTGAGTTTAATTGAAGGATCAATTTGAGGGAATTTTGAACTTTAATAAATTTGGTCATGTTGGGCTAGGCTTGGGTCTAGCTTTGGTTAGTGTTGGGCTAAGTCCAAAATGACTATTGTAAATGGTCAATAGGGACCTCATGAAGAGTTTTCAACTTGAATTGGATGCCAGTTTGGAGGTTAAGGATACCAATTGGGTGAAATTTGGGGACTTAGCCAATTTGAGGCTAAATTGGGGAATTTTGGATTTTGGCCAAAATCAAATGGATTTGAAGCTTCAACAAGGCCAATTTATGGTTGATTTTGATGTATAGGAATGCAATCAAGATTTTTCAACATTAATTGGGGACAATTGACTAGACTACGGGTTTCAATTTGGTGAGATTAGGTCGTATGGTCAAAATTAGGGTTTTAACCTAAATCAAAATTGGGCTCAAATCATGAGCTAATTAAGCTTAGATTTGGTTTATTTTGATCATACCAAAGGTGAATTTGAGTTTAAGCTTGTAATTGGGGCCAATTGAGATCAAATTGATGGACATTTGGGTTGAATTTGGGGAATTTGGGCCCTCATAGGCAAAATTCAGGGTTTTGGTTAAAGATGGTCAAATTGGCCAAATTGGGTCATGTGGTTGTTGAGAAAAATAGAATTGGGATTATTTTTCATTTATTGAAATTTTTTGGGAATATTTGGAATTTTTGGGATTTTGGGTTATGGAGGGGTATTTTTGTTATTTGAGGGTGCTTTAGAGGTAAAAGGCCAAGATGGGTATTTTGGTACAGTTGAGGTACCAACCATCACCAACAAGCCATGGACCAATGGAAACCCCATTTTGGGTCCTCTACATAGTGGTCTTAGCCATACCATAGCCCTAGGGCTAGTAGGTTTAGGGGATCATCTACTTGAGTATCCCAAAATATCAAGCGACCTAGGCTAGAAATTTTAGTTCAGGGCTGTGAGTGATTGTGGCTGCAGATAAGTGTAGTGAGTGACTTATCTCCAGACCAACCCCCAGGGTCAACCTTAAGGTCCAGCAGTCCTAAGGGTGACTTATCTTGAGTTTCCCCCATAGTGACCATACCTACTAAGTGCTAGAGGTTAAGACCAATATGTGGAACTTCAAGCTGAGTAAAGAAGAGTTTAGAATTTCTAGTGGTGAGGGTACCTTTTCTAGTTTTCTAAGAATAGTGAAAAGGAAAATCCTATGGCTAGACCTTAGGCTATTAAAGAGGAAAAACGAAACCTCATACTAAAGTGAGGTCAACAAATGGACCCCCAAAAGGTGTGGTGTGCTAGGCAAGCGCACCGCGCGTATTGGCATTGACTGATGAGATCAACAAAAACAAATACAAACTCTTAAGTAAACAAACCTGGAAGTACGCGTAGAGTTGTGTGTGTGATTTATTTTTGTTGAGAAATTTGCATGTGAGGGTTTAATTAAGTCAAGAAGTAGGGACTCTCCTTGGGGATTGGAGAATGGACTTTAAGTTATGAAATTTCAAAGATTTCCAAGGGATGGGAGTCAGTATGCCAGAGCTGACCGCGAGATGAGAATTGAAATTTAGATATGAATTCAAAAATAGAGAGAGAGTCAAAATGTAAGGACTAACCACGATTGTAATGAATCAGAATTATAGGGCTGATTCAAAAATGTGAATTGAAATATAGGTCAATTCTTAAAAGAGAGTGTCAGAATGTAAGGACTGACCTCAAATGTAATGAATAAAAAAAGTAGGACTGATTCGGGAATGAGAATTGAAATGTAGGTTAATTCTTAAAAGAGAGTATCAGAATGTAAGGACCGACCTCGAATGTAATGAATCAGAAATATGAAAATGAGAATTGAAATATATATCAATTTTCAAAAG
>NEWO01000334.1:0-22675 GCA_003013225.1 Phalaenopsis aphrodite | reverse complement strand
ATTAAACTGTAGGTCAATTCTCAAAAGAGAGTATCAGAATGTAAGGACCGACTTCGAACATAATGAATCAGAAATATGAAAATGAGAATTGAAATATATATCAATTCTTAAAAGGGAGTGTCAGAATGTAAAGACCGACCTCAAATGTAATGAATCAGAAATGTAGGACTGATCCAGGAATGAGAATTGAAATGTAGGTCAATTCTCAAAAGAGAGTATCAAAATGTAAGGACCGACCTTGAATGTAATGAAGCAGAAATATGAAAATGAGAATTGAAATGTATATCAATTATTAAAAGGAAGTGTCAGAATGTATAGACCGACCGCGAATGTAATCAATTAGAAATGTAGAACTGATCCGGGAATGAGAATTGAAATGTAAGTCAATTCTTAAAAGAGAGTGTCGGAATGTAAGGACCGACCTTGAATGCAATGAATCAAAAATGTAGGACTGATTCGGGAATGAGAATTTAAATGTAGGTCAATTCTCAAAAGAGATTTGGTAATGTTGAATTTACAAAAATGCATCATGTGAAAAAGGATGATCCTGTTGAAGGAGATCTGTAAAGCTTTTTGAGTTTTTTGTGCATAATATGAAATTCTATGGGGATGTGCAGAGAGTTAGTGTAGATAACGATGATTTTGTTGCGTGCACAATGAGTAGGAAATTCTGAAAACGGAAGAATCTACTCAACATGTTTGCTTTATTTTCTTGTTGTTTTTATCACATTTAATTTTTCAAAATATGTTTTTATAGTATTAATTTTAATTGGTTGATTTTAGAAAAAAAATTTGTTTTGTTATTTATTCATTTGTGATTATTTTTCATTTATGTTTTATTTATTGTTGAAGATTTGTTTTTTCGTTCTTTGTTCATTGAAATTCTGAACCATCACATGGTTCGCGACTTTCATCCATCGCAAAAAAAGGCAACTGACAAAAAGGAACAATTTGAGAGAAATTTCCATTAATTTGCTCCAAAAGAGATGTCATAAATCAGACATAGGCTAATGCCTCAAAAGGTACATTCTGTAATCCATGTCAAAATACATTGAGAATCATCTCATGTTGTGAATACATCGTAGACTGCATATATCTGATACATGTCTTGCTGTTAAAAGAAAGAAAGTGAACCCTCTATACCAGGTATGTTGAGCTCCTGATTAAGCAGACCTTCTAAGTCATTCTCCAGGATAAGAGTTCCCTTTGCATGTACTTAGTGGTACAACCTTTTCACAGCTCATAAAAAAATAACTCCTCCAGTTCTGGGTATTGCTGGAATCCATACGGTATTTTACTGTCATCCATCTTGTGGAAAGTCACAGACACCTTACGGTGTCGTACCCCTGAAATGCAATGTTTGGCAATGTCTGCACTGTTGCCCTTGAGAAGAAGTACTGAACTGAATGGAAGAGGAATCTCCACAGAACCTCTGAATTCACTAGGGCCAATGATATCGATTTCTTTCCCAAATAGAATATTGTTTTTACTCATGAACGAGACCGTGCAGAATGGCCTCATAAAATCATGATGATTAATGTGTGGGGGAATACAATCACCCTCTTCATAAATGTTAATGATGAAATTATTGGGAATGCAAGTAGTAGGTAGAATATTCCACTTGACATTCTCTTGATCATCCATTTTATCATTGGTGGCAATGGATCCACTTGGTTGTATCTGAGGATCCCAGGTGGATTCCCCCATCTATCTTTCATGAAGTTGTAGCAACAGCCGCAATGGATGGTGACTCTTCCCTTCCCCTCATCCATTTCTTTGGCTCGGATATGTTCTTTCCATTGGAAGGCTCGCTCAACCTCTGTCACTTAAATTGAAGATGTAGTCCAAAATGCTTTTCTCATCACTTTCAGAAAAAACCTTGGTATATAGCTCCAGGCCTTCCAATATATTGACGAACTTTCCCTAAACTTCTTCATAAAACTCTAATTCTCTTTTATTTACTCTGCTTATCTTGTAGTATTCTACCATACCAGGGTTTGGTAGCTGCCACGACCATTCCATCTTTCAAGCATCGGTGAGAACCCAACTTGTGCTGGTCGATCCGGAACATGAGATTCAGCCTCTAGTGGGATGTATGACCCTGGGCTCCACTGTACATGCTGATCTGTCCCCGGCGGGATATATAGCTCATGTGTCAAGAAGTCTGAAGTCTGAGACCTGTTAGCGCTTGAAGTGTATTCTTCCAATGTACTGAAGTGTTGTAAATGCAGAACGTTACAATCCGTGCATTCTACAAATGCGCCCGTGACTGATGTCCCGGCCGGTACCTTAACGTTGCATGTTGGGCAACCAATGCATAAGATATCTGGAACTAGGAGCATATGTGATTCTGTCACAAAGTCTGACTCTTCATTTGTAGTGGGCAGGCTGGCAAAAGTTTCTCTCAGATCTGGGTCATAAATATGTCCCTCAGGAATGGGGGTAAGAAAATTGCTCACGTCTCTCTGGCGTTTGCATTCCTGTTGCAGAAAGGCTCTATGCTTCTTTTGGCTGGCATTTATGTACTGCATCCTGCGGAGTGGAGCATTCGCTAATCATTCATTATAGACGGCTATCAGGTCCCTTGCTGGAGTAGCTACCATTGAGGCAAGCGGCATTGAGCAGCATCGGGTTGCGTAATAGGTTTTTAGGTATCGTCCATTTATCGGTAACATGGGTCTTTCACCTGGAAGTCCACTAACTAGTAGGTTCCTCATGTATAGACCTTCTCAACAACAAACGGTCCCTCCCAAGTTGGCTCGAATTTTCCACCTATTTTGTGGTTTGCAAGAATAGGTATTTCGAGTACAAGTACAAGGTCACCATCTTTGAATGTCCTTCAGTGGACTAGTTTTTCATGGGCTTGTAACATCTTTGCCTGGTAGAGCTCCAAATGTTGTTGGACTTCTAGTCATTTTCCCTCGAGACTCTCTAGTTCTTCGAGTTTGAGTTTTGCATTTTCTTTCATTATGAGTTGGTTGGCAATGGCGACTCTGAGAGATGGTGTCTGAATTTCTAACGGTAGTACGACCTCGGCCCTATACACGAGCGCATAGGGTGTACACTGAGTGGTAGTCCTAAAAGTCGTCCGGTAGGCCCACAAGGCTTCTAATAGGTTGTTGTGCCAATCCCTTTTATTTTCATCCAGTATTTTCTTTAAAATCTGTACCAGTGTCTTGTTGAAAGCTTCAACCAGACCATTTGCTCTAGGATAGTAAATTGTAGAGTATCTCCAATCTATCTCATGTCTTCTGACGAAATTTTTGATCTTTGTACTATTGAAAGTTGTCCCATTATCAGAGATTATTCTTCACGGTACTCCGAAACGGTAAACGATTTGGCTTTTAAAAAATTGAAAGACGTGCTCCGCCGTAACCTCATGTAACGGTACTGCCTCTGCCCATTTGGAGAAGTAATCTGTAGTGACAACTATAAATCAGTGTCCTCTAGAAGATGGAGGGTCTATCAGACCTATTATGTCTGTGTCCCAACACTCGAATGGCCATGAGGTAACAGTTGGGTGTAGCACATTTAGAGGCTGGTGTAAGACCACCCCATGCACTTGGCATTGGTGACTTTTTTTGGTTGTATCCATAAAATCAGACATCATTGCTGGCCAATAATACCCGAGTCTTTTGATCTTCATTTTCATTGTTGGCCCTGACTGGTGAGCACCACACAATCTGACATGTACTTCTTTGACAATGTTTTGTGCTTCGTCGCTGCTCAAACACCGTAGCAACATCAGGTCGAATGATCATCTGTAGAGAACATTTCCTACCAGGGTGTAAGACAAAGCCCTCCTTGTGATGTGGTGTGCCTCAGACTTGTCTTTTGGCAGGTTTCCAACATGCAAATATTCTATTAATGGCTTACGCCAATCTTTGTTGATGTTTGTAACTGTATTTATTATTTCTTCTTTTCCAAGCTTGTGTAGAGTTTTAAGTCGTTTCGAGACAAGACTCGTCTTCCTTGCACCGTGACTTTGATGGAATCCTTCGGGGGACTTGTCATTTCTATAGTGAGTTTTACTTGAGCGTCGGCATGAGCAGTATCTCCCTGAGGAATCCGGTAGAAAGTCACCTCAGGAATCTGGTCTAGGAGCTTCATTGTGTACTGATGGTACTCTACTAATCTTGGTTTCAAAATTTTGTATTGTCCGGCGACCTCCTGGATGATAAGTTGAGAGCCACCATAAATGGAAATGCCTGTTATATCCATTGAGATTGCCAATTCCAATCCGGTGATTAAAGCTTCATATTCTGCTTCATTGTTGGTGTACAACTCTGTCAGGTGGTATGAGAACCTCAACATACCCTTGTCTGGTGTGATAAAGATCAAACCGATCCCTGCTTTGTCAGGTATAACTGTGTCTGATCCTTTGTCTTTCTTGGCTGCCAAAGCACCATCGAAGTACATTTCCCAGCATTGTGCCCTGGATAATTCCATTTGTAGTATTTGCTCGTATGGTAACTTGTTGTTGAGAGATGACCCAGCTGGCAGTGGGTGTGCAGGGAGAAAGTCTACTAGTATCTGTCCCTTGATAGCACGGAGGGGAAACCATCTTGCTAGACGTCCGGAGAGTGTTGGTCGGGTCATCAGATGTTGCAATGGATTAACTTTCAAAATTAGGGTAATCTTATGAGAAAGCATTATATGTCTAAGCTTTTGGGCGGCGAATATTAACGCCAGAAAATGCTTCTCAATATGTGGATACCTTATCTCTGTCGGTATTAGACGATGACTCAAGTAGTAGAGTGCATTCTCTTTGCCCTCATCATTGATTTGGGCTAAGAGGGCTCCGAGAGAGTCATCCAAAGCCGCGATATAAAGTATCAACGGTTTCCCTGGGATAGGGGCTGCCAAAACAGGAGGTGTCATTAAATATTATTTAACGTCCTCAAAGGCCCGCTGGCATTTCTTTTCCCAAATAAATTTCGCATCCTTTTTAATTAATGTCAAAAACGGCAGACACCTACCTGAGAGATTAGAAATAAAGTGTCTCAGATATGCCAACTTCCCCTAGAAGGAACGTAGTTGTTTCAAGGTTTTAGGGGGAGGCATTTCCATGATAGCTTTAATCTTATCCGGGTCGATCTCGATTCCCTGATGACGGACAATGAATCCTAGAATTTTCCCAGAAGTAACTTCAAAGGCACCCTTTAAAGGATTCATTTTAAGGTCATATCATTGTAACCGTTTAAAAACGATCCTCAAATTGTATAAATGATCTATTTTTCATTTACTTTTGATGACCAAATCATCCACTTAAAATTCTACTTGGTTGTGAATGAGGTCGTCAACAATGTTTGTCATTGCACACTGATATGTGACTCCGGCATTCTTTAGGTCGATCTGCATCACTGCGTAGCAGAAAATTCCAATCGGGTTATACATAGGGAATCAAGGCAGTGGAGTGATTGGAATGGGTTGTGGAGATCTCAAGGAAGCTCTATTTGTGATTTGGGAGGCTCTCTTTGAGAAAAATTTTGCACACCTCCCATAGCTGTGGAGGTGAGTTTTTATAGAAATGTTCATGGGGTGGCTCTCAGGGCATAAGTTTAGGTGCATTGTGGAGCTTAGGTGGAGGGCAGGAGCCCTTCAATTTTCTTTGGATGAGCTGGCCTCTAGGCTTGATTTGGGTGAGGTTCCATGGGAGTGGCTCTTAGTTTTGAGCTTTTCCGACCACTAGGCTGGCCGGCCGGCCAGGAGGAGTTGGCTAAATGCTCAGGGAACCCAGGGGAATATGTCACAGTAATTCAGTGCAATAATACCTAATTTTGGTAAGGATATCTTAAGCACATGCATATTTGGAAATAATATCCCTTAATTTGGGGGAACTTTGGTCCATGGTATGATTTAGGTGGTTTCTTAGTGTTTAGACTGGTCAATAATTCCAACTAATGGCTGGGGTGGAGTTAATTTTGTAACTTTAGGGTGGTTAGGTCACATTTAGTGCATGGGTCTAAATGGGTGCAAATGAGAAAATCTTGTGTTTGGTCTAGGCTAGTCATGTTAATTTTCCAAATTAATTGTTGCATTTGGTGTAGATGATAATAAGGAACAACTTTGGTGAAGGATGGAAGTGGTTTTGAGTTCAATTGAATGATCAATTTGAGGGAATTTTGAACTTTAATCAATTTGGTCATGTTGGGCTAGGCTTGGGTGTAGCTTGGATTGGCTTTGGGTTAATTCCAAATTAATTGTTGTAAATGGTCAATAGGGATCTCATGAAGAGTTTTCAACATGAATTGGATGCCAATTTGGAGGTTAAGGATATCAATTGGGTGAAATTTGGGGACTTAACCAATTTGGGGATAAATTTGAAAATTTTGGATTTTGGCGAATATCAAATTGATTTGAGGCTTCACCAAGGCCAATAGATGGTTGATTTTGATGTATATAAATTTTATCAAGATTTTTCAACATTAATTGGGGTCAATTGGCTAGGCTATGTGTTCAATTTGGTGAGATTAGGTCATATGGTCAAAATTGGGGTTTTGACCTAAATCAAAATTGAGATCAAATCATGGGCCAATTAAGTTTATATTTGGCTTAATTTTATCATATGAGAGGTGAGTTTGAGTTTAGGATTGTAATTGGGGCCAATTGAGATCAAATTGATGGACGTTTTGGTTGAAATTAGGGAATTTGGGCCCTTAAAGGCAAATTTGGGGGTTTTGCTTAAAGATGATCATATTGGCCAAATTGGGTCATGTGGTAGTTGCAAAAAATGAAATTGGGAATATTTGAGATTTATTGAGATTTTTTGGGAACATTTGGAATTTTTGGGATTTTTTGGTTATGGAGGGGTATTTTGTTAATTTGGGGGTGCTTTAGGGGTAAAAGGCCAAGATTGATATTTTGGTAGAGTTGAGGTACCAACCATCACCGACAAGCCATAGACCAATGGAAACCCCATTTTGGGATCTCTACATAGTGGTCATAAAAAAACCATAGCCCTAGGGCTAGTAGGTTTGTTTAGGGGACCATCTACATGAGTATCCCAAAAGATCAAGGGACCTAGGCTAGAAATTTGATTTTAGGGCTATGTGTGACTTTGGGTGCAAATAAGTGTAGTGAGTGGCTTAGCTCCATACCAACACCCAGGGTCAACCTTAAGGTCCAGCAGTCCTAAGGGTGACTCATCTTGAGTTTCCCCCATAGTGACCCTACCTACAAAGTGCTAGTGGTTAGGACCATTATGTGGAACTTCAGGTTGAGTAAAGAAGAGTTTAGAATTTCTTGGGGTGAGGGTGCCTTTTCTAGTTTTCTAAGAATAGTCAATAAGAAAATCCTATGCCTAGACCTTAGGCTACTAAAAGGGAAAAACTAAACCTCAACCAAAAGTGAGGTCAACAAGTGCCAATCTCTTTTATTTTCTTCAAGTGTTTTCTTTAAAATCTATACCAATGTTTTGTTGAAGGCCTCAGCCAATCCGTTCGCTCTGGGATAATAAATTGTAGAGTATCTCCAATATATCCTGTGTCTTTTGATGAAATTATTGATTTTTATGCTTTTCAAAGCTGTCTCATTGTCAGAAATTATTCTTTGCAGTACTCCAAAATAGTAGACAACTTGGCTTTTGAAGAACTGAAGGACGTGCTGTGTTGTAACCTCTCGTAAAGACACTACCTTTGCCCATTTGTAGAAATAGTCTGCGACGGCAAGTATAAACTTATGTCTTTTGGAGAATGGAGGGTCTATCGAACCTATTATGTTTGTGCCCCAACACACGAATGACCACGAAGCTACAGTTGGGTGTAGCACATTTAAAGCCTGGTGCAAGACCACCCCATGCACTTGGCACTAGTGACATTTTCTGGCTGTATACAACCAGTCAGATATCATTGTTGGCCAACAATATTTGAGTCTCTTAGTCTTCAATTTAATTTTTGGTTTTGACTGCTGTGCGCCACACAATCTCGAATGTACTTCTTCAACAATATTATGGGCTTCGACTTTGCTTAGGCATCGTAGCCACATCTGGTCGAATGATCTTCTGTAGAGAACATCATCAACCAAGGTATATGACATAGCCCTTTTTGTAATGTGATGTGCCTCAGACTTGTCTTCTGACTGATTTCCAGTCTGCAAATATTCTATTAATGGCTTGCACCAAGCTTCATTGATATTCACAACTGCAATCGTTGTTTCTTTTTCGAGGTTGTGTAGAGTTTGTAGGTCGATTCAAGACAGAACTTGTCTTCCTTGTACCGTGATTTCGATGGAATCCTCAGGGGGACATGCGAGTTCCTCAGCAAGTTTTGCTAGAGCGTCGGTATGGGCATTATCTCCCCTAAGAATCTGGTAGAAAGTCACGTAGAGGATTTGCTAAAGTAGCTTCATCGCGTATCAGTGATATTCTGCCAGTCTTGGTTTCATAATTTTTTATTTTCTGACGACTTGTTGGATGACCAATTGAGAGTCACCGTAGAAGATAACATTTTTTCTATGCATTGAGATTGCCAATTCCAATTCAGTGATTAAGGCTTCATACTCTGTTTCATTGTTAGTGCATGGCTCTATCAGGTGGTACCAAAATCTCATCATACCCTTATCTAGCATGATAAAGATCAAACTAATTCCTACTTTGCTTAGTATGATTGTGCCTGATCCTTTGTCTTTTCTAGTTGATGAAGCACCTTCAAAGTACATCTCCCAGCATCACACACTAGAGAATTCCATTTGTAAACCTTGCTCATGTGGTAGTTCATCGTTGAGAGGGGACCCAGTTGACAGTGGGTGTGCAACAAGAATTTTTGCTAGAATATGTCCCTTGATAGCATGGAGGGGAACAAAAGTTATATAAAATTACAATAAGATCATCGACCATCTTGCTAGACATTTGGAGAGTACTGGTCTGGTCATCAAATATTACAATGGGTTAACTTTTGAAATTAAGTTAATCTTATGAGAGAGCATGTAATGTCTAAGCTTTTTTACAGTGAAAATTAATGCCAGACAATGCTTCTTAATAAGTGGATACCTTACTTCCGTCGGTATCACACGATGATACTAGTAGTAGAGTGCATTTTATTTACTCTCATCATTGACTTAGGATAAGAGGGCCCTAAGAGAGTCATCTAGGGCCACAGTATAAAGTATCAAAGGTTTCCCTGGGATAAGGGCTGCCAAAATAGGAGGTGTCATTAAATATTGTTTAACGTCCTGAAAAGCCCGCTGGCATTTGTCTTCCCAAATGAATTTGATGTCCTTTTTTAATTAATGCCGAGAAGGGCTGACACCTTCCTGATAGATTAGAAATAAAGCGTCTCTGATATGCCAACTTCTCCTAGAAGGAACATAGTTATTTAAAGGTTTTAGGAGGAGACATTTCCAAGATAGCTTTAAGCTTCTCTGGGTCGATCTCGATTCCCTGATGATGAACAACGAATCCTAGAAACTTCCCAGAGGTAACGCCAAAGACGCACTTTAAGGGATTCATTTTAAGGACATATCATCGTAACCGTTCAAACACGATCCTCAAATCGTAAAAGTGGTCTATTTTTCGCTTGCTTTTGATGAACAAATCATCCACGTAACATTCCACTTGGTTGTGAATGAGATCATCAAAAATATTTGTCATTGCACGTTGATATGTTGCTCTGACATTCTTTAACCCAAACGACATCACTGTGTAGCAAAAAATTCTTGTCGACGTTCTAAAGGTTGTAGGTGCTGCATCCTCGGGAGCCATCTTAATTTTATTGTATCCTGATGATCCGTCCATGAAAGAGAAGAGTTCATGTGTAGAAGCGATATGCACCATCATTTCTGGTATTGATAGTGGAAACTCGCCTTTCGGACATGCTTTGTTTAGATCTCTGAAGTCGATACAAACATAGATTCGTCCATTTTTCTTTTTGACATGTACAATATTGGCTAACCACGAGGGGTATTGCTCCTCTTGCACAAAGTTAGTGTCTATTAATTTCTTTGTCTCGACGATGACTTGTTGCTCTATTTCGAGGCGTACTCTTCTTGGAGTTTTTTTACTTAGGTTATATTCTTGTCCACCCTGAATTTATGAACTGCAACCTCTGTTGACAGTCCTGACATTTCATCTTAACTCCATGCGAAGCAATCTTTAAATTATGTTAGCAATTTGATCAACCATAGAGATTCTTCATCATTAAGTAGAGAACTTATAAATGTAGGTCGGGGTTGCTCTTCAGTCCCGAGGTTGATTTCTTTTAAATCATCAACCGTTGACTTAATTTCCTCCCCAAATTCTAGCAGAGCCTCTTTTATTAGTTGATCAGTAGAGTCATCCTTTATATTGAGACAATCCTCTCATGATTCACTAGGAACAACCATACAAAATTCTAAATCATTGACTTGTCCGACTGTACCAAATCCGAGACCCTCTTTTAAGTTGGGAGTTATACTTTTAACACTCCATAACTTTTCAAACGTGATGCACTTGTGTAGAGACGACGGAACCATATTGTGTTCGTGAGTCCACGGTCAACCCAGTAGAGCGTTGAAAGAGGTCTCGGCATCAATGATATGAAATTTAGTGGTTATTACTGGTTCTCCAACTTTATTAAGTAGTGTAATTGATCCAAGGGCTCTTTCTCCCTTTTGGTTCAATCCTCTTAGCATCATTTTATCGATCGTAAGCTCCTGAGCTTCAATGTCTAAGTAGGCTAATGTCTGTAGACTCATCAAGTTGAGAGATGCCCAAGATCTACTAGAACTCTGGACAACACAAATTTGTCGATGTTAACAGAGATATAGAGTGGACGATTATGGTCAGCGGTACTGAGTACCAAGTCTTCATTTGTAAAGGTTATCCCATATTGTTCTTTCAATGAGCAAACTTCATCCAAGGATGCGTTGGGCAACTGGGCTAAGCAAATTTCTAGGTCAAGCAAAGATTTAACCAGAGACTCTATCATCTCATTTGACAGGATTAAAGCATCAAAGATGCTTAGTTTGGCTGACAACTCCCAAAGGTGAGCTAGCACATTATAATCAACTTTGTATGATCCTCCAATTTTCTCTTGGTTATGTGTTTCTTCTGATAACGGAGGTGAAGCTAGCTCTTCTTGAGTGACTATCTTCTTTCCTTTATCTATTGAAGCTGTTCTCGGGGGCAATACCTTCCCGCTCATTCAGTTTACTTTTGTAATTTCTACATCTTCAGATGTCACTTTAAAATCTTCTGGTGTTTCTTTTTTGTCCAGAAAGATCTAAATTGATGGCAAGTGGGGCACAATGGTGCTTGAGGATTAGTTCCTCACTCTCGGCGCTATCGTAAGCAAAAATGTCGATGACTTCTTCGGTCTTGTTAATGAGTTCATTGGACTCAAGCATGATTTAAGGATCATTTTGGGAATGGATATTAAAGCTAGATTGGTCGCAGTCAATTATGTTATCACCATAATCATTATATTCATAAGACCCTGGAGGGACAAAAAGACAATAATACAAAGTCAGGGGTATGAGGATTTTCTTCCTCGAATATGAGAAAACTAATCTAGCAGAGACAGCTCCTATCCTACCCCCCATGCTATAAGTCTTCGTGGTGGTGCTCTTCTTCTTCTAGTTGTTTGACATCAACAACTCCTCTGACGAAATCTTTATCTCAGGCTTGGCGGGCTGAAGTCTATGAATGGAAGCTTGTGCTGATGCATTCTGGATTTGATTTAGTATCTTCTTGGATGATTTGCTCCAGTTTGTACTCCATCCATCTTTTTCAGTATACGGGTCAATCGGAGAGATTGGCTCAGCCAAAATAATATTTAAAGAACCTTTTTTGGGTTCTTTTAAATATTCTTTCGGAATTATTATATTCCCTTCCTTAAGATTTTTCTCGAGCTAATCCTTGAAGATAAAACATACCTCTATGGTGTGTCCAAACAATCTGTGATATGGACTATAGTTAGGTTGATCCTTCTTATCGACCTCTTTGAGTTTCTTCAAATTTAGTAGTCTGAACTCAGGCCTCTTCATTAGAATTCTGAACATTTTGGGAACGGCTTCATTATTGAAGGAGTACACCACTTTCCTTCGTTTTGCAATGGACATTTTCTTTTTTTTTTTTTGATATGATCCTCCCTAAGGCGATTGCTGGCTAGACTAGCCATAATGTTGTGTCTGTTGTTGAGCATGCTGCGATGACGACTAACGAGAATTCTGATGAGTATTTTCTGCATGTATCTTTATTGGTTGTTTTCCTATATCAACCGTTGCCACTATTCCAGACTTCTTTTCAAATATTTTGGTCATCTTAAACTTGTTGGACTTCTCATGAGAATCCATATGTTTGACTTCTTCTCTAAGATTGCTAGCTTTGCTGAGTAACTTCTCAAAGGATTTAATGGTGAGTCCCTTGAGCATGAAAGCTACTGGCCCATGAATGCTCTTAAGTAAGATCTCAATTGCATGATATTTTTGTAGTTCAGGTTCATATCTCATGCTAAGTTTTCTCAACCTTAAAATGTAGTCCACTAAAGTCTTGTTAGGCTTCTACTTCTCTATTATGAGATCTCTAATAGACACATGATGTTGTGCTCCAACAAATCTTTTTACGAACAATTGTTCTAACTCAGCGAACGTCTTGACTGATTTGTTGGGTAATTCGACATACCAATCAAAAGCGATCCCTAACAGGCTATTGACAAAATGGCAAAAGGGTAAAGCTTCGTTCCCTCTTGTAATACCAGAACTGGCTCGAAAATATTGTTTGTGTTGCATGGAATTTCCGGTCAGGTCGAATATCTTAAAGTTTGGTGATATAAAACCCTTAGGGTAGGGTACGACATTGAATTCCTTCGGGTAAGGTCTACCCTTCAAAATCAATGCACGACCCTTAGATTGGGTTAAGGCCTTTCGAACTTGTTCAACTATTTGCTTAAAATCTTTTTTCTGGTATAGCGATTGATGGAGAATCTTTCTTTTGTTGATCATCTCTATTTGCTAAGGCGACTTCCATCCATTTGTCAGTAATGTGTATAATCTTCAGTTGATTGACTTTTGAAAAGGCTAGCTATGGTAGTTGAGACTATCCTTGAATTGAGGCCATGGCAGTCATGGCAGTGGCCATCTCTTCCATCTGTTCTCCATTTGGATGATTTGCTCTTCCTTAGGAAAGCAACCCAACACTGCTAATCTACAGTGTTCTCTTCGATGAGAGGTTGAGCGCCACACGCAGATGCAGTGCCTCTGGTCTTGATGATGTGGATATCCATGAAATTTTCCTCGAGGTAATCATTGTAAACAAAATCATCTTCATCATTATTGCAGAAAACTCCATGTTATTGGGCCAAGTCAGAAATCTCAAACCTGAGATTTTTGACATTTTCTTCAATTATTAATTCTTGTAATATCTAAAGATCTGGAGGACTTTACTGAACATCCTCTACTTGCTCATCCATCTCGCTATCAATTGTTGTGACCATGATGGATAGTTCGGACCCTTGCTTCTTTCCATTATCATGCCCTGTGGGCTTGCTGGAACGTATCAGTACGACAACCTTGGGTATCCATACCCTTTTCTTTAACGGTGATGCCTTGAGACACAGTGACTCGGTAGGGACATCATCATGTCAAAGAGAAGTATGCTCCTCATGGTGCAGACCAGATACGGTACTAGGTAACTTCTTCATCTTCTCCTTTGAGACTTTAAGAACATCCTTAAGGTTGGTAATCGGTAGAATTCTTGGACCCAGACTAGACTTAACTGGTCGATGATTCGTAAGTCTAGTGATAGTAAACTTAGTAGCATCAATGGTGGTTCCAACTCTGCTTCCCAAACAGAACCACTCGGAAATGCAAATTGGCAAAGCATCAGTTTATTTCTGAGATTTTTTGGTAGATTTGATGTCTTTTAGAATTTCCTTCATCATGTGAGAGGATACTGCACATCCCACTCATATGACTAACTCACCAACTGCACATCCTTCTTTGGCAGCTAGCTTCTGAAAAACTGAACTGACTCGGGTGATAGGAGTAGGCTTCTTCCTCTCGCCACTATGTCCATGAAGTGATGGTAAAGTAACGGCAATTTTTTGGATACTTTTGTACCCATTTGTATCCATTAAGGGATGGAGCTTACTCCCTTGTAGAAGTGGATAGGTCTCCAATAATCCTGACTCCTCCTGACGAGGAACATCATCAACAGATACTTCCTCAGAAATTTGGGCTTCAGCAGCCTTCCAAATCTTCTGGCTGCGGTTTCTCCTTTGAGTTCGGGTTAACTTTTTAATCTTGATCCGATTTCAAATACTGAAGACACGATAACCGATCCCTCAGTTGGGTCTTCAACGACCATGACTACTTTTCCCTTAGCATTAGCGGGAACAGTATTCTTCGTAGGTGTCATGGCAATAATAGTCTTAACATTCTTGTAAGAGTGGAAGTCCTGAGGGCACTTCAGGTTGAACTCAGGAGACAATTTTTGAACCTCTGGAGCGGTGACCTTCATTATGACAAATGGGGTTTTCCTTAGAACGACCTCAAGATCTTAAAATTTGACTCCAACCTTGATGGTGGGAGCAACATTGTGGGCATCGCGGCTCGTCGGCAAGTTGCATGAGAAATTAAGCATTGGAAAGGCCATTGCAGTAGCTTTGAGAAAGAAAGCTCTGGGGTTAGCAATTTGGCCAATACCTCGTAATCTTAGTGTGAGCACTAAAAATTAACAGAGGACGATTTGTCGACCGGGTAAGTCCTTATTTAATTTGTGGAAATTTTAAAATTTAGTAAAGATAGTTTGAAAGTAGAAGGATTTTATTAATATAACGAGAATTAAAGAGCACGCACAACACGACACAATCTTATTTAATTTGCAAAATAATAAATCAAACTCGAAAGGGAAAAAAAAGTGAAATTCAAGACCCAATGCAGGACCAACTTAACAATGCACAATGCCCAGGTGGAACTGGTCCACCAACACACCTATTGAGGGTCCAACCCCACAAAAAGATTAAAAAGTTCTTAATTGCCTCTTGAACCTCTCCGTTAAAAGGTGGTTTAACAGACGGTCTTGAAGTCCAAAAGAGTTGACCGTACACACCAAAGAAAGAAATGGGTAAAGCATGCCAACATAAGAAAGGTAATTTAGTTCGTGAGGGACATGAACACATTACTCGTGTATGAGGATAATATTTTGTGATTTAAATAGAGAGAGACATTATTCTCTAGCGAAGTCACCAGGAGCTGTCGACACTGTTTTGGTTGAGGAGTTGCCCGTTGGAAGCTATCGGTTGCGAGAATCGGAATCTCATCACTCGCTTTAGAAAGGAATTTAATTTACATATATATAAAAGTTTAGAAAAATATGCAATCAAACTTACCCCATATTTTTTGTAGTTTAATTGAAAGAGCATTATACCTTAAACTCTGCATATATCCCGAAAGATAAACACAAGACTTGAGGATGAGACTCGATCAAATAAACTAAGAACTATATGACATACGTTTGGTCTGTGAAACCATTTTTACTTGTTGACTAGTTCTCTTATTTAACACGAATAATTAAATAGGGTTTATATTAAGCTGTGTTCGGAAATGCTTCCTATATGGGCAGTCCTTATAGTTTTCTTCTTAAATGACCAAAGTCAATTAAGAAAACTCTCAATAAAAATTATGAAATATTATCTTCAAAGAGGTCAAAGGATAGGACTTTTCAACGATATGAGATAAAGAGGTGCAAAAGGGGAATGGTTCAAATTTGGAACATTTTGTTGTAGAATCCAAAGGAGGAACCACTGGAGGATGCAAAAGATCCGAAGGAGAACCTCAGTGACTTCCTAGTCTATTCTGTTGTTTGGTGTTAATTATGAGGAGGAACTATTTAAATGTTTTATCTTGCCAATTTTATTTGTTTATGGCTTACATTTATGTGAAATGATCAAATAAATAGCCTGGAAAATGTGAGGATTTAGGTCGTGAAGAACGACAACCTTGGAATCCTAAGATGAGTTAGGGCTTATATTATGTAGCAGGGCTATACAAAGCCTGAAGATGAGTTGAGGATGTATGTTGCATAAGAAAAGAACCTCCAAATCCTATGGCTTGGTAGTTTAATTCTATAGAAAAGTATACTGTTGTAGATCCTCCTGCTATTGGAGATGATCATGTTGCCCAAAATGTTAGCTCCAACCTCCTCGTTGTGACAAGTTTAAGTTTCCTAATGTGTCAGGTTATAATGTCAAATGAAATATCTTTATGGTTATGATTCTTTAGATATTATAGGGCATATTAAAGTTGATTAGAGCAGCACCAGTTAGGATCCTATGGTTCTATCGTTCTGGTACCACTATTTTCTATCAAATTCACTTAGTTCCATACTTTTATTTAGACCGTGGGAAGTCTCGTTAGCAACAATAGGTTACCTCCACCGAGGGACTCTCGATTATCCGATAGAATCATTTTAATTAAGTTGCAATTGTTGTTTCGTGATGTTTGTGAATAAATTTTGAGTTGTCTTATATTTTGAATGTTGTGACGGTGAATTTTATCTTGATTGATTTTAGTTTTGATTTTAGTTTTGCGACTATCTTAGCAGTTTTGGTTTTCATGCAGGGTGACATTATTGTTTAACATGCAAGTTTTATAAGTTTAAAAATATAATGTGGAAAGTATAAGAAAAGACGGTACTATAAACTGTAAAAACATACTTGACGAGTCTTCTCATTCCACCACCTGAAAAGTCAGTAATTGCTAGGAATGTATATGATATTACAAAGAATTTAAGTTGCATGAGTGGATGAAGGCTTAGCTACCAACCCCAAAGCTATGACTTTATTGAATCCTAAAAGATCCTAGTAGATGATTTTAGAAGAAAATATGGCAAGTCCAATTTTCCCTTCAGAAAGTCTAATAGATTTCAAAATGCTCAAGGCATGTCCCCGGATCACTTTGAAGATCCCTTGAATTATTCTGAGTTCATTTTGAACTTATCATATTGTTTCATTAATCATACGAGGCTAGAGTGTGACTAGCCTGTTGCTAGAGTGTGACTACCCCGTTGCTTTACTATAACATGTGAAATTGGAGACAATTTTTTTGGAAAAAATTATGTTATTTAGGAACTAGCATTAACCTCGTTCCATTATCCATATTCAAAAGGTTAGGCTTAAGAGAGATTTCTCCCACTGCTATAACCCTACACTTGTTTAATCGATATATTACTTATCTTAAGGGGTGTATTGAATTAGTAATTGTAAAAGTGGATAAATTTCTCTTTCTTGTGGATTTCATCATTCTAGATATGGAGGAAGATAAAGAAATACCAATCATTTTGGGGAGACCTTTCCTTTCCTCTGGACGAGGAAAGATAGATGTGTTAAAAGGAGAGTTGTTTATGAGAGTTAATGACTCGGAAGTTACTTTTACTGTGCTAAAATCTATAGAGTATCCAATGAAAAGAAAAGATGATAATGTTATAGAATATAAATTACAAACTACTTAATTAATAACTTTTTTAAGAACGATATAAAGTCCAAATAAATCAACAAGAACTGGAGAATGAAATTAAAATTTATGATCAAGATAAAGCAAATAAGATAAATACTTAGGATTCAAATTATGTTCATGAAAGTTTTGAAATTTTAGACAATACTGAAAATAATAAACCTCTGATTCCTTTAATCGAAAATCCTCCTGAACTTGAGAGGAAGGTGCTCCCTACTCATCTAAATTATGTTTTTTTGGGACTTCATCTACATTACCTATAATAATATCCTCTGATTTAACTTAAGATCAGAAAGAAAAATTAATGGACACTTTTAAAAATCATAAGAAAGCCTTTGGATGGGTATTAGCTGATATTGAAGAAATTAGCCATTTAGTTTGTATACACAGGAATTTAAAGGAAGATGATTATAAACTTAGGATTGATCCTAAGACAAGATTGAACCCTATTATGAAAGAAGTTAAGAAAGAAATTTAGAAGTGGTTAGATGTTAGATTTATTTAACCTTTTTTTGCAGTGCTTGGTTTACTCCACTTCACAGCGTTCTTAAAAAGGGGAGTGGTTGTACTTGTAAATGAGTGGAATGAATTAATTCCAACAAGGCAAGTCACTTAATGGATGATCTATATTGATTATAAAAAATTGAACCTTGCCACTAGGAAATATCACTTTCCTCTACCTTTTCTGAATTAGATGTTAGATCAACTTGCCAGGCACCGATATTTCTACTTTTTTTATGGATATTTTGGATACCACCAAATACCCATAACCCCTAAGGATCATGAAAAGAAAACATTCACAAGTTCATATGAGATTTTTTCTATTTGCAGGATGTCTTTCAGTTTATGTAATGCACCTGCAACCTTTCAAAGGTGCATGATGTCTATTTTCTGCAATGTAATTGAGAAAAAAATTGAAACTTTTTGGGACAATTTCTCAATTTTTGGGACCTCTTTTGATTCATGTTTAGATAGAGAAGGTTCTAAAAATTTTTCAAGAGATAAATATAGTTCTAAATTTAGAAAAATATCAATTTATGGTCGCAGGAGGAATTCTGTTGGGACTTAAGATTTCTAAAAATGGCATCTAAGTAGATTTAACAAAAATTCAAGTTATTCCTGATAAACCACCTACTATGTCAGTGAGACAAGTTAGGAGTTTTTTAGGAATTGTTATGTTCTACAGACATTATATTGAAGACTTTTAAAAAATTATCAAGCCTCCAAGTCATCTTTTAGAGAAAGACACAAACTTTGATTTTTATGAGGAATGCAAAAATGCTAAGTAATCACTACACCTATTTTTATTTTACCTAATTGGGAAAAATCATTTGAATTAATGTGCAATGCAAGTGATTGTATTATTGGGGATGTATTAGGGAAAAAATACAGTAAGACTTTTAAACTTATATACATTGCCAGTAAAACCCTTAATGAAGCTTAAATTAATTGTACGATTAATGAAAGGGAGTTATTGACAATAGTGTATGTTTTTGATAAATGTAGATCTAATCTTCTGATGCAAGAGTTAGATTTCCAAGTAGTTGATACGAAAGGCATTGATAATCAAATAACTGATCATTTATTTAAGCTAGATAAGGAAAATCATGGTGATAATGATATTAAAAGAAATGAAAATTTTCATGAAGAACAATTATACTCTTTTTTTTAGTGTCGTTTTTCACGGTATCTAGATACAGTTAACTAAATAGTTAGTGATATTTTACCCTATGAATTAGAAAGCCACCAAAAGAAGAATTTCATTGAACATGCAAGATTTTACTTTTCGGACGACCCTTCTTTTTACAAAAAAAATGTAGAGAGTGCAAAAATACAGTAAGCTCACCCCAGGCCATAACTAACATACTTTAGATTAAAACATCTTAATTTCTTTATAGAAATTATTGTACTCTATGTTTTTCTCACTAAACAACTAAGTTTTAAACTACACATTTCACTAGGGGTATTACTCCAACATAAAGATGCAAATTCAATCTTCAATTGGTGAGGCTCTCAAAGATCTATCTTCATATTGTAGATTGAATTTCTAATTACTAAAAAATCTTAGATGGTTATAGTTGAGCTTATTTGAGGTAGCTCGACAACACTATTTTCCATACTCCTATAGTAATATCAACTTCAGATGGTGTTGAAAATTTCCTTTTGAGTTTTAGTATAGAATCCACATCCCTAAATACTAAATGGAGAGTTCTTCTAAAGATGTTATTATATGTTGACAACAACTTGAAGAAAAATAATTGAATCATGTGGGTTATCTGTTAGGGGAACTCTCCTAATATAATAAGGAGACTAATTATCCACTGAAAATTCACCGATTGATTATAAAATTTTTTAATAGGTCTAACAATAGGCAACATTTTTTCTCTGGTTAATCCCAAACTTAAAAAAATGGAGTAAACTAAGATGTTGGTAGAACTATCTTCCTTGATCTAAAATTTCCTCATTTTTTAGCAATGATCATCAATTTTAGCAGTTATAATAAATAGATCATTGTGAGGAATTTGGTATCCTTAAAGAAAATATTCATCAAAGGTTGGAAGCTGTCATTAGTTTGGTGAAGGTTTTCATAGGCACTAATAAGAACTTGCTTGACAAAATGTGGGCTTCCAACAATCATTAGTATGTAACCAATAGTTTGGAGATTTGATTGTCTTTTCTTATACACATGTTTCCTCTTATTAAGATTATCATTTACTGTCCTTTCTTAATTTAAATGAATTGGTCAGCTTTTTGATCTCCTTTTTTCGCTGAAAGCACACTTCAGTATTATGAATACAACTTCAATGGAGGTGACAATACTATTTTTAATTCCATGCATTTGACTTCAATAGATAAGGACACTTAAGAGTGTCCTTATCATGAATCACCATTAGAATGTGAACACTTGATGTGTTAACTGACATATACTCTATCTCTAGTCTAGAATCATGTGTTTGTAGTTAAGAGGGAAAACTTAGATTTCCCCACAACTAGAACTTATTTTGCTCATATGCTTTAACAACATCTATAAAAGTTTCTTTGATTGTATCTCTAATTACATTTTATGTGTATTAATATCTTCATTAAATATAATTTGTGCATTATTAAGATGGATGAGCTCATCATATGAACAAACAATCTTTAACATCAAAGATGAGTAGAAATGATCAACACCTATTCTCTCTAAAAGCTCACTTAAGTAGACCTTGATCTACTCCTGTGATTTAATGATATTTAATAAAGAATTGATAGCGACTTTTTATATACCTAAAAATGCAAGAAATTGACATCACTATTAGAATATTTAAACCCTCGGCAATGACGCCAAAAACTTGATGCAACTTTAAATATACAAAAATTTTTGAACCTAGATTTATATATTTATAAGGATTTTGTAAAGTCACAATTTCAAATTGCAAGTATACGTATCACTCAAGTATTACACGGCTCTAGTGGAGTCCCGTTTATCGATCCCACAGGGAAGCGAGGTAAGAGGTCCTTAGTCAAATCTTAGTGTACTATAATTAGTTCTTAGTATGGAATGTCGATTAAAATGATGTTTTATCTAGCAACTACTCCTAATTGCAAGTGTTAAATGTAAAAATAGTAATTATAACTAAATGTAAATATTAATTCTAAAGATAACATTTTTAGATGAATTAGTTTAGAGAATTTTGAGATATTAAAAACTACTATTCTTAAGTAATGAATTGGATAATGTAAAGGAATGAGATGCATTAAATATTTTATGTGCCAAAAAGGAGCAATCATATTACCCTTTGGTCCAGACATAAATAACATTGACTAATCTTATGCTTGTTTACTGAATTCGTGGCTAGGCTGGGGGATACCGGCTCTCACTTCGGAGCTCCCATGTTCCCATCGCCTAAGGGCTAACATCTCAGCTTCAGTACTCAAACAATAGGACTGAATTGGGGATTTTAGTCTGTCACCCTAAAATCTCTAATTCTACACCCATCAAAGTATATTTCCCTATTTATTTGCATTCAACTCCCATGAACTTAACCAACGATGGAATCTGAACGTGGTTCTACTTTGTTGAGAATTACACAGCCCTCTCGGGTTATAATGTAATTACAACAAATTTTAACACTACAACAGGCCTTTATTGTAATGTAAATAAAGTGCATGTAAAAACCATCACATTAATAATTAAATCTGCTTCTAACATGCATCACAAAATCCTAAACATGAATTCTACTCATTACAAAAGAAAAGTAAATGACAACAACGGTATAATCTTCTCATACCGTTATTTCTAAACAAGAAGAGAGAGTAAGGGAAGCCCATCACAAAGCACGAAGAAAACGCAACAGAAACTTCATTTAACCGAAGCAAATCCACAAGATAAGTGTTTACAAAACCATAAGATAATGAAGAACAAAATACTTAGCTTTTTCCCTTGAAATAAAGATGAATATCTCTCCCATAAAGTCTCCCACCGATCCATGAAATTCTAGAACATCTCCTTACAATTTCTCTTAAAATCTCCTCCCCAATCTTTCTACTCCTATTCTAAGAACCCTAAAATTTCTCCACACTTTTCCTAACATTCCTCTCACACAATTCCCCTTTTTCTAACCTAAATTAATTTTTTTAAAGTGTTGGGATGAAGTTTGAAGAGTTGCCACAAGAACCCTTTCAAAAAGCGTCCAATTTCGGCCCATAACCGCCAAAAGTCGGTCCATAGTCGTCCCAGGCGCTGTCGGCGGGCTCAAGGGCGCTGTCGGCGAGTTTTTCTATCATTTTTTGGTCTTTTTGGGTAAATCTCTCCTTCGACGCCATTTTGGCGCCGTCGACGAGAAGTCTGCGCAGCTCCACCGTTTCGCTCCGTTTGGCTCTATTTTAGCTCCGTTTCGCCCCATTTCAGTTGTGTTGTGTATCTATCAGATAGCCCTACAAAATAAGCATGAAAAAAACCTTAATTTAATGTTTAATCTAATTCAAAAATTTGCAAGAATTGTAAAAGAGATTAAGCATCGAAAGACTTATCGAAAGGTGAAAGGGCAAAATTTCTTTTCTTGCTCATTTTTGCTCCAAATTGCACCGTTTTTGTTTCTTTTTCTCCAAAAGTTCATAATTCATCATACCTGAAATAAAGCATCAAAAACACCCTTCTTTAAAGTGCAATATTATCAAAATCAGTATAAAATAGGTATGAAAATTTCAACATATTTTCATTTGGTCAAGAAAATCAAGAAATAATTTCTTAAGGACTCAACCTCAC
>NEWO01000333.1:746516-770981 GCA_003013225.1 Phalaenopsis aphrodite | reverse complement strand
TCTCTTCTTTCTTTTATAGTTTTCCAAGAGGTGTCTTGGGATCTCTTCAAAATGTGTCTTGATTCGATGTATTTGCCCAAGAGATGCATCCTTTCATGATAATTTTCGTCCATGGTGGTTACCACCACCTATTAAGCCAATTGGTGCCTCAAAAACCTCTTCGAAATTCATAAAAGACCAATTTTACTCATCTAGTAACTGCCACTGGTGCTTAAGCGCAGGGTCTCGGGGCTTAGGCGCGACCTTCTCTGTTTAACCGGCGCTTAAGTGTTGAATCTGAAGCTTAGATGTCAAAACTCTTTTGCACAAATTTTTACCTTTTTGCTTCAAATTTGATCCTTTTTCACCCCTTTAAGCATTTTTTTTTCCATTTTTACTTGTATCTACAAGAAAAACACAAAAATACTTTCCATTACATCACAATATCTCAAATATAGGTATAAAAATGTGTCTAAAATAACTATATATTTCAGGTGTATCAAAATCACCCAAACGTAAAAAGTTATTTGTCCTTAAGTGACACTTCAATATTTAAAAACCAAATATGTATGATATGTATATGAGTTTATTTAGTAGTAACTAAAATTTAGATTTAGAAATTTAGTAGTCCAATTTTGAAAAATTAATTAGTAAATGAGACCAACTTAAAGTTAGAAAATTTTTTAATGTTAAGAACTATGAAATAATGAGTTCCTATTTAATTCAGAAATATTGTAAGCTCTCTAAATTTATATTTTAGTTCTTTTATTTTCTCTACTTAAAAATTTTTATTAAAAATAATTTTACTTGCTATGTTATATTTATAAGTTTAAGATTTTATCAAGTCTTATACTTTAAAACGATCAAATGTAGAACCAATTTTTGAATGTGGTTGTCGCGTGGTTAAGTTGGAAATTAGGAATTATTTTGATTTATTTTCATTTTATGCATTAGAAAATTTATAACTTGGTGTAGAAAAATCATAAAAATAAAATAAAAATACCCACTTGCTCAATGTACAGATGAATATAATGTGGAGTAAAAATAAAAAATTATTTCACATGCCTCTGATTTTAAATTAATTAAATACCTTTAGAATATTTTAATTCTAATTAAGCAAATATTAATCATCATGACTTTAAACTTTAGGGGTTAATTCCCCATGTTAATAGGGATGTTTTCTGGTTTTTACAAGATCAGAGAGCATCTCTAGCTTTGAAACCCTAATTTTCAAGTCTAGTTGTCTATTTTGCTTAAAATAATTATATAAATTAAGAAATTCAACAAAAAAAAATATGGAACTTATTTTTGGCAGGTTCCTTGTGGTCAGGGGACTCTAGAAAAAATATAAATTAAGTTTGAATGTTTATGTAAATTACTATGGTTAATTACATCATAAAAGCTCACAAAAATTAAAACAAATAAAATAATATTAAAAAATTGCAAAAAAAATCCTCATTGTAAATAATGATTATTTTAACTCACTGTAAAAATTTAAACTCATTTGAATTAGTTTGAACACTAAAATCTATTTTCTAAGTAAAATGGTATTTTCACATTAAAATAATTAAAATAAATTAACTAAGGTTTAACTAAGGTTTTTCGAGTTCCTTGTGACCAGGGGCACTTGGGAAAAATAAAATTAATTTTTAAAACAATTAGTTCATTTTTGAGCTACTTTTTCAACTAAAATAATTAAAAAAGATTCAAAATTTCAAAAATATGAAAATGCACAAAATTGATCACATGGGACCCTTTAAAATATTTTTGTTAATTTTCTTGATTTAGTTAAGTATTTTTTTAAAAAGAAAAAATATTCTCTATAATTTTCCATTAAAATAAAAATAACAAAAAAAATAAGAGTCATAAAAAAGAAAATTTTATTTCTCTAAGTTCTCTCGGCTTAAAGAGAAGTTAGAAAAATATAAAAAGTGATTTTTGAGATTAAAACACATTTTCTTATTAATTACTCACCAAAAAAAATTTAATAATTAAGATATATTTTGAAAAACTAAGAAATTTTGTCCAATTGGTCCTCTGGCCAAGCTGAAGATCCAATAACATTCCCATGAATAAAATAAAACTTTATTTTGATTAACTAAATAAACTAACATTGAAAATTCTATTTTGTGAGTTAAAATAATTATTTAAATTAAATTAAAAGTAGAAAAATTAGATTTTTTCCTCTGATACTTTAATAGACCCATGAGTGGGGTGCCATAAAAATTTTAAAGTCTTTTGAGTTATATTTTCTGAGTTATGTAGTAGAGAATCGAAGCGGCAAAATGGTAATTTTGGATTTTTATGCCCTAAATAAAATTTAGGATTAACAGAAGGGTAAGTGGGTAATTTTGTTTATAGTGAACTCTTTTGGATATTTAAAACATAATGGGTTAAGAGGTATAAACTAATTTGCCACTTCTTCATGATAAGGGTGAACTTGTAGTTTTGTTAATTGTTCTGACTAGGAGTTTAATTTAGTTGAATGATATTAAAGTGGTGGGCTTGAGTTACAAAGATAAAAATTCACTTATTTGAAGCACCAAATTTTTTATTAGATGATAGCGTGAATTTTTAATGAAAATTGAATTTTATTTAATTTAACAACTCGATTATTACAAATTTACCCATGAAGTTTTAATTGGCTTGTGGTGAACTTGCTTATTACTTAATGACTCTGAGTCTGTCCTCTCGGGTATTCACTCACATAACATTTAAATAAAATATTAAATGATCGTTTGATCTCCCATTCCCAAGGATAACTAAAGTATCAAGGTCTACTCAACATAGGGTGCATTAATACATTTAAACTACATGTAACTTCGAATGATTAATTGAACAATATAATAAGTTTAGATGAACTCGAAACATTTCAGAGTTTTTTTAAAGTTGTTTAGGAGTATGACCCAAACATTTTAGGATCCTTTGGATACCTTGATAGACAATTGAGTTTATTATTTTTTGTTCAAGAAAATCATCCATTAGAAATTTTTGGGACCCACCAAGTTATGACATAGGACTCGACAACTACACCTTAAATTGGTTTTTTCTTGCTTTTTATTACAGGAAATTATTTAAATTTTTTGCAAAATTATATATATATATATATGCTGAAATTTCTAACATTTCAGAAGTAGTGTGAGAAAAAGAAAGGTACACATTTACATTTTTGCAATATAATTTCCTTTCCTTTTACTTTACCGCATTTTCTACCTGTACTTACTTTAATTACAAAACCTTTTTTCAAAATTAAAAATTACAAAACCATTTTTCAAATTAAACATCTTTTTTCAAAAAAAAAAACATCAAAACTAAAAATTTCATAACATGTCCTTTTGAATTTATGTGTCTCTCAGATGAGGTAACACATGGTTTCTAATGAGATCTCCTCAGTTTAAATGAGCTTAACAACTCGTTTAAGCTAAGTAAATTTAAAAGAAAATAGTAGTGCTGAAACAAGGGAACCGCATGATTCTAATTAGTGTCTCTCTAAATAACTTTAACCCCCCATAATAATTGAACTGAACTTGTCATTTAAACCTTTGAATCTTTAGGCTTTATGACTGTTATGTAGCCAAGTAGCTTGGAGCTGGTTCTATAGCCAACATGGTAGATGCATCAAGATCATTCAAATTAATTTTAACGATCTACCACCACTTCTTTGCAACAAGTTAGTGGAAGTTCTTTTAGCCCACACATCCGAGATTGAGGCTGGGATGCAAGCATAGAAGAACCAACATAATTGTTGAACAAACAAGGCCAACCATCTGCATCGACATGGAAGAGAGTTCTAATGAAGATAAACCCGATGAAGAGACAATGACGATAAAATAAAAGAGACCCCAGTTTGAGAATTCCTTAGAAGATGTGGAGAAAAGTGAATACGAGTCAATGTAAGATCCGATCAACCACAACATGCATGCATGACCCTTACTCGGATTCACCCTCAAAAGATCGAGAGTTTAGAGGTTAAAGAAGTCCGGGGTGTTGATTTGAAACCAATCAAGTTTTATTATGCTTCTCCTACTACTAATTTTAAATTCATGTAAATTTACAAGAAGATGATTCTAATGAATTAATGGAATTACCATATGGTTACTTTTCTTCTTGTGTGAAAAAAATAATTCAATTGAGACATGTGCCAAAGTAAATACCAAAGGATAAACTAAACTCATTGAGAAATTATGGAATGTTAAAAGTCAAACTCTCAACTCGAAAGAGGGTCTCGGATTTGACACTGTAGGACCAGTCGATGATAACGTACTAGCTCATCTTAAGAGGTCGTCGGGCAAACTAAGCATCTACGATGCTCTGATACTATCAAAGGAGATGAGGGCATCTTTGGTCATGACCTTAATTGATCAAGAAATTTTCTTAGCTCAGTTGGTCAGCACATCCTCAGATGAAGTTTGTTAGTTAAGAGAATAGCCTGGTGAAACCTTCAGCGATGAAGACTTGTTTTTTGGTACTACCGATCACAAAAACCAGCTTAATATCTCCATCAACATCAGTAGATTTGTGCTCACTTGAGTTTTAGTATATCCAGGAGTGTCACTCAACTTGATGAGGCTACAGACCATAGTTGACGCTCAGGAGCTTACCGCCGATAAGATGATGTTAAGAGGATTGTTGACCGCACTTTTGGTTGAGGTTTAGTTTTCCCTCTTTAGTAGCCTAGGGTCTAGCCATTCGGTTTTACTGATGACTATTCCTAGAAAACTTAAAAGGGAACCCGCACCCTTAGAAATTCTAAACTCTTCCTTGCTCAACTTGAAGTTCCACATATTGGTCCTAACCTCTAGCACTTAGTAGGTGGGGTTAGTATGAGGGATCTCAAGGAGAGTCCCTATAGGACTGTTTGACCTTAGGGCTGGCCTTGGGTGTCGTTCTAGAGCTATTTTACTTACTTACACTCACTATCACCTGTATTCACTTGCAACCCTAAACCCAAAAATGATTTTAATCTCTTAATTTTTTTGGGAGACTTAATTTTTTGGGAGGCTCATGTAGATGGTCCCCTAAACCCACTGGCCCTACGTAAGGGTTTTTAGCTACGAACAGTACATAGAGGACTCAAATGGGGATTTTATTGGTCCATAGCTCATGCATAGTGGTGGGCACCCCAAATCTACCAAAAAAATCTAGCTTGGCCTTTTGCCCCCAAATCCACTCAAATTAACTAAAAGGCATTAAAACCCTATATTTGGCCAAAATTCCCAAATTCACCCAAAATACCCAAATTTGTTCAAAAATCATTTCAAACCATTTTAAAATACCCAAATTGCCCAAAACCACAAAAAATTGCCGAAACTACCAAAATGTCCACAAATTTGCCGAAATTACAAAAATACCCTTGGTGGCCCAAACTTTCCCAAAACATCCAAAATCACTTCAAATGTCCTCAAAACCAATTTTAATCCTTCAATTGAACCCAATTTTTCCAATTTGACCATTATTAACAAAACCCCTAAATTGCCTTTAAAGGACCAATTTCTCTAAATTCACCTCACATACCCATCAATATGGCCCCAATCCTCCCTAATTTCAATTCAAAACTCAAATTCACTTTCATATGATCAATTAAAACCAAATTCAAGCCTAATTGACCCATTTATTGAGCTCAATTTTGATCCAAATTAATCCCCTGATTTTGACCATATGACTTAACCCCACCAAATTGAACCCCATAGCCTACTCAATTTGCCCCAATTCAAATTATTAACTCTTCATTTAAATCCTACAAATCAAATTGAACCTTTAATTGGCCTTAGCCAAGCTTCAGTTTCACCTAATTTTAACTCAAGTCCAAAACCCCAAAATTTAGCCCAAATTGGTTGTCATCCAATTGAATGCCCAAACCCAAAATTGACACCCAATTTATGTTGAGAACTCTTCATGATATTCTCATAGTCCATTTTCAGCCATCAGTTTGAACTTAGCCCAACCTTAGCCCAATCTAAACCCAAGTCTAACCCAACACCCCCAAGTTGACCAAATGCCCAAAATCCTCCAAATTAAACCTCCAAACCAATTCAAAATCACTCCAAACCTTTTCTAAACCTCTTGTGACAATCATTGCACAATATTGACCAATCAATTGAGCTCAATGTCATTACTAGCCTAACCCAAACCTAACTTCTATTCATTTTTACCCAAATTGAACCCATGCACCCAAATTGACTTAGCCATGCCAAAGTCACCAAATTGATGACACCACAGCCACTAAGTGCACCCTAGTGACCAGCCTAGACCCACTTAAACTAGCTAAGGTGAGCTATGGACCAATGGTACCATAAGTTAAGGGATTTCACCCCTTTTGGGACTAAACTTGAGATATCTTCTTCGTCTTGCCATACCATTAGTGGTTAACCACCATTAAGCATCCTCTAGCCACCCTGAGCCAAGAAGTGGCCATTCCCAAGCCAGCCACCACCTCAGTGACCTAATGGAAATAAAGTTGTGTAAAATTTATAAAGTTAACTCTGCTTTACAACGGTTCTAAAAAATTGATGTGGTATTTTATGAATAATAACGCTAAGCACTTAATGTTGGTGTTCTACGCAATTATACGTATCGTTATCAAGTAGTATTGGACTTTCTTTTGAAGTCCCAAATATCAATCCCATGAGGAAGGTTTAAATTTGAAATGATAAATTAAATAGGAAATTCACCGAAATAAAATGAAATTACTGTCACTAATTTTGAATGTTTAAGATACTATCAAAGCTAAATTATTAACTACTAGTAGAATTTAAATGCAAGGTATAAAACTAATAACTACTAAATAATGTTTGTGTGATGAAGTTTTCTAATATGAAAAAATATCTTTCCCACTACAATAATTTTTTGGTGAAATGAGATGAGATAAATGGTTTAAATATGTATTGTGCCAAACATAAGCAATTTTAATTCTCTACCCTGATTCAGTGTTATAGAAAATCATTGGTTAATCATAGGTTTAGTCCCTAAATTCATGCCTAGGCTAGGAGGATACTAGCTCTCAATAAGGAGCTCCCACTTCACTTCCCATGAAAGTTAACTCTTGCTTTAGTTTTTAAACACTAAGATCACATTGAGGATTTTTAGTCTATCACCCTAGGATTCTCCAATTCTACACCCAACTAGTATATTTTGCTATTTATTTGCACTTAAATCCATGAAAGAAATACTCCTTCACGAAATTAAATGTGATTCCCATTCTATTGTAGAACTCATACTCCATTTCCTGGATCATATTTTTCACAACATATTTTAATAATTCAATAGGGCAGAACAAAATGTAAATTAAGAGCAGATTTGAAAAACCATCATAATTTATTTTAAATTTTAACATTATCACATCCGAATTATCTCTTCATTTAACCATGTCTTAGAGTAGGGAGAAAGATAAAGAAAACTACTCAAACTTCATGAGAAAGTTAACACAAAACACAAATTTAATATACAAAAGAAAGTTCATACAACAATAATAAACAAACAACACTTATCTGAAACTCTTTCTCAAATCAAATCCTTTATAGCCTCTCTTAAGAAATGATGGAAGAAGAAATCTTTCACTTCTCTTCCTCTCCAACAGTTCTTAGAGAATAACTCACACTTCAACTCACAACACAAACTCAAAACTATATAGAAAATAACTCACCAATGGCGTGGAATGATGTAAAGTAGCAACAAGTGAGCAAAAGGGGGCAATGGTTGGAGAATAGAGGCAAATAAAGATGAAGGAGGGCCTCTTTTCTGATCAATTTTGGCTCTTAAAAGTGCGTAGGTTCGGTTCTCCAATAGATGCATCCAAAAATTCTTCAAAAAGCGTCCAAATTCATCGAATATTCTAGAAACAGGGCCTACACCGACACTGACACCATCGGCGCCCATTCTGGTGCTATCGGCACCAGTGGTCCATAATTAAAATCCATCTTCTCTGTTAAACAGCTTCGTTGGTGATCAGTCCCACGCCTTCGGCATGGAACAATTTTTCAATTTCTCCATTTGAACTCTAAATTTCATCCTTTTAGTGTCCTTTTTGCTCCAAGTACTAAAAAATCAACAACTTACAATAAAACATAAAAAATACCTTCCATTAAAGTGCAATATCACCAAAAATGAATATAAAATATGGGTCTAAAAATGCATATTTTTTTGGTGTATCAATATCCACCAAACTTAAATGTTACTCGCCCTCAAGTAACTCTTTTATTACATAAAAATATGATTAATGACTTGATTTTAACTTTTAGATTTCTATATTTTTAACCGATAAATACAATAGTACAACCTTATAAAAATTTAAAATAACTCCAGTTAATACTAAAGGTATAAGAATATATAACAGTCAAGTCTATTATTTTTTATTCTCTTTTCATTTCGAGGAAAATTACAAATTATTCTTATTAAAGCCATTTTGAATATTCATATGAAAAAAGAATTTCATGAAACATTGCTAGTAAATATGCTAATACTTAAATATAAGTTTAGAAAATGTAGTCAAGCCTTCTTCTTTAAGTTAATTCAAGTGAAGCTAATTTTTAATTAGGCATCTCTCAAGTTTCTCCTCACATCTTTTCTTTTCTTTTTTTTTTCTTTTGCAGGATCATTTTAAGTCCTTTTTCTTTTCTTTCCTTCTCTCTCATTTTTTTATGTGAGGATTACTATATCTGGATAACCATTAATGATTTTTAACTTCATTATCCTCCTCTTAAAGTCAAAAGCAATTCACATTCCTTCAATTTATAAATTTATATTAGCTTTAAAGATTTTTCATAAATTTTTAATCTTTTCTTCTTACATGAATCTCTAATATTTTTAATATTTAAAAAATAAAAATTCTTTTACTTAAAATAGAAAAAAATAGTTTTATTCTTTAATACCAAATATCTTAATCTCTAAAATTAACTTTTATTATTTAAAAGTTTTTACTTAAATTTATTATGTATTTAGAAATATAAATATAGCTATCTAAGGTTATCCTCTAATACCAAAGGTCAAGTTAATTTTTATTTAAATATTTTAAAATATAGTTAATTAAGGACAAATATAATTAAGTTTTTATTCTCAAAAAAGGAATTTTTCTCTTACCCCCAAACTTAAATTTTTAAAAGATTTTGCATGGGAAACATAAAAATAAAGGGTGAAAAGAAAACATTTATTACATAAAGAAAAGACATACCTGTTGAAAGTTTTGATTTGAAACTTAACTCTAAAATATTACAAGAGCTTATATGAAAAGCTAAAAGACTTAAACCATTGAATAACACATAATAAATATAAAAATTTGCTGAGAAAGAGTTAACTATAAATACATCCAAGAATGTACTAAAAAAAATAACAATACTCAAATGGTTCCCAAGTACCTCCAGATCTCCATCCAACATGAGATTCATAAGTCTTTATATTGGCAGACCCAATAGGTTTTAGAGGTTCAATAATCTCCTTGTCTACTCTATAATCAATTCCTATCTATTCACATAGTGTGAAGATCATGGCAGGGTGTGCTAAACCTCTAGTAGTCTCTCCAAAAGCAATAGATCGAGTGTTCCTACAATAAATAGAGCCTACATCTATTCTTTTTATCTGTTGGATACAAAAGTTCAAGATGGCTCTATCCTTAGTAACCTCACTTTGTTAATTTATTAGTATCATTCTTCCAGAAATAAAGTAGTGCCAGACCTTAGATACTACATTTAACATAGAAATATGAAAGATACCTTAACATCATTTTTCACCTTCCAGGTTCCTCTTTCATTAGTAAGAAAAGAAATAACTTCATCCAAGGCCTCATTTGTATTAGAAAATGATTTATACTGGTAGCTATACACGTCTTCTAACTAATAAAATTTATCAATTTTACTTCGAGTAAACTCCACCATTTTCCCACGAACAAACACTTAGTCTTCAAAAGACTCCTTAAAATTGGCATAAAACTCCATCACTACTCCAATAATTGCCTTGGCAGTAAAGTAGCAAAAATTCTCCCACTATCGAGCATTGATTATTTTTTTAAATTCTTTGCCCGGATTTTTAAATTCTCAATTTGGAATCACTTTTTTAGTTAAAAGTAGACTCTTGAAGAAGATGTTAGCCTTGTAGTTGACAAACTTTTGATCATCAAAATCTACCTTTCTCTTTCCATGGTAAATCTACGAAAATTTGATAAAATCCAAATAAACTCCAAAGAATTTCGAAAATCACAATGTGGAACGTTTTAAATCTAAATCTACTAAGTAAGAGTTCTTCACCAAAGGATTTTCTCAAAATCTTCCAAAAAAATCTAAAAATTTTAGATCTCGGTAATGTAAAATAAATCCTTAGTGAAAATAAAAAATTTTGAGTTTAAAGTGTAGCTCTTACCAAGAGAAGATGAAATCTGAACTTATTTTTGCCTTAAAATCGCCTCAAATTTGAGCAATAGTAAGCCCTAGGTGCAAAAACCGGAGGTTGAAGGTGACTCAAAGGGTAATAATGGCATTTTACTGTGCAAATCGTGAATTTTAATGGTGTTTTGGGTCGATTTAGGTCAAGGGTGCTATCGACACTCATGCCGGGGCCGTTGAAATCAAACCACAACATCAAAAAAAAGAAATTCATATTTTGATTTTTTTCAGATTTCATTTTTCTTTCAATTTACTCCAAAGTCTGTTTAGTCTTTTTGAACACTAATTTTCATCTAAAAGTAATTCACAAAAAAGCATTTTCACAAACAACACAACTAATTTTTATACATGAAAACACACTTTCTACAAATATATTTTTTTAATCACACTTCCACATCCTTAAAGCAAACTAAATTATAATTCAGTGTCAAAATCAAGCCAGAACACTCGAACACTGACACAAAATTATACACAATCAAATTCATTAGAGTTCTAAAACAATGTAAAGTAAATCAAATTTACACAATTACATAAGTATTTTAAATTAGTAGAGATTCCAACTTCTTCAATTATTCTACCTCATCTTCAGTACTTTCTCCTCCTCCAATATCTCCCATAGACTGGTAATGGACATACAAATTGTAGAAGGGTCAGTACAGGAATTGATCAGTCAAATTTTCATTGATCCAGCCATTTTTCTTGAACAACTGCACCAATCCTGCTTCAATTGTCCTAGTATAATCAAAGTTCTCTTTCATCCTCCAATCTAGGTGATTAGGAAGGTAGTTAAGATTTTCTATTGCATTTGTAATACTCTAAATTTCTCTTTCTAATTTCTTCATTTTCTTACCCAAACCCATTGAACATCCAACTATTGGTGGCATCAATGGTGTTTAAGCATGTGATGAATGATCTAAAATAACATCTAATGCTTCATTTCCATTCCCTATATAATTTCCATCAATAGGATTCATGGGCTCCCAAGGTAATAAAACTTTTCCCAACTTTCATATGGAACTTGAGATTGACTACAAAGTAGAAAATTGTGGAAGGATGCCCCAGTCCATATATTGACCCATTCATAATAATACCCATGAAAGATTTTAAAATAATTAACCCACATTAATGGGTTTTTCCATTTGAATGCAATAGTTTAAAATATCACTTTCTCCTCTAACATAACTAAGCTTCATGGCAGGGAGTAATTTTGCAGAAATGAAGAAATGCCATTATTTTGATATTGGATTAAGCAGTGAAGCAGAAAAATTAACGTATCCCTCATCTCTGATTTTTCAGTTATCATTTTCATCCGTCAGAAAATTATATACTTCTTACTTCATATCTCTCGTTGAGATAAAATTTGTATAATGACGATTGAAACATTTTCTATCATATAAAAATCATTAATTCGAGTCGGAGTAAATGATCCAGCCTTATCTCAAACGAAGATGACTCATTGGGTAATTCCATGTAAGTTAACATAGAATTCCTTTACAACTTGTACTACAACTGCAGTGATAGTGTAGCATAGAACTTCCCAACAACTTTGCACAATAATTTTCTTAATCTATGAACTTTGATTACTCAATCCATGGTTGATAAAGCCTCTTTCCTTGATAAGTCTCTTCTTCATGATGAATTTGTTGTATAATCTCTATGCGTCAAAACTAATAAACTTTCTTCTATTAAAAACTCCATACCTTGAAGTATTTCTGGAATTGGAAGCCATGGATTCAAAATTAGGAAGTTTTTGGATTTTCAAGGCAGTTTTTACGAATTTAAAAACACCTCTTGGCAGTTATTGAAGAGAAAAATCCCGCCAAAGTCAGCCGAATTCGCTCTCCATGTGTGAAACTACTCGGGACGCCCTTGGCGCTCCTGATGGCACTGTCGGTGCCATGATTCATTAGGCGGGCGCCAGAGGCCAAATTCACGTATTTTATTTTTGTTCAATTTGATTTCCAATTTTCCTCCAATACTAATATTTGTATTAATTTATGATAGATAAAATTGTGTAGGACTCAAAAATATTATTATTTCCTAAGATCTAAAAACACTTATTAAGAAAATAGTACTAATATATAGAGATAGATATATATAAATTTTTATATATGGGTTGCTGATCTTGATATTTTTTATATGTATGGATTTATGAAGTTGACACCACTACTTGAAGATTTTAATCCTCGGTAATGACACCAAAAACTAGATCCCATGCTTGATCCCAAGCAAAGTAAGATTTCAATTACACTTGTAGGGATTCTACGCAAGTATATGTACTGTTATCAAGTAATATAGGGCTTTCTAATTAAGCCCCGAGTATCGATCTCACGTAGATCAAGGTTGATCATGATGGCTTTAAAGAGCAGTTCTAATTTAGAAAACCACACTTCTTCCAGGTCATTTGTGTGATCGTTTCACATGAATGTAAGTCCTAAATAATTAAAAATGGCAGGATGAAACATTTGAATATTTCTCTCCAAATTTGAAACCAAGCATTAGGATAGTTTGAGAAGTCACCAAGGTTTTCATCGGGATCTGTGACATCCTCTAGTTCTTCGTCCTTCGGATTCTACAATAAAATGTTCGAAATTTGAGTCATTCCCCCTTCACGCCTCTTTGTCCGATGTCATTAAAAAGTTTGATCCTTTTGACTTCTTTGAAGATAATATTCCCTGATTTTTATCAAGAGTTTTCTTAGGTGACTTTTGTTATCTAAGATGTAATTAACTATAGTTGCTTGCCTTTATAGGAAAATTTTTCAAACCCATCTTACTATAAACCCTATTTAAATCTTCGTACTGAATAGGTAAACTTTTTGGCAAATAAAATGGTTTTCACAAATCAATTAGATGTCATGTATTTCTTAGTTTTTTTTATCGATTCTCACCCTCATGTTTTGTGTTTATCTTTCGGGATAGATACATGGTTTGAGGTATTGTGCTCTTTCATTTGAACTATGAAAGATATGAGATTATTTTGATTTCACATTTTTATAAGCTTATATATCTATATGTAAATTAAACACCTTTCTAAAACAGGTGACGTGATTCCGATTCCGGCTATAGACAGCTTCTAGTGGGTAACTTTACAATAAAATAGTGTTGAAACCTTCTGGCGACTCCTCTGGGCATTAGCTTTTCTCTCCATATTAATCAAGAAATATCATCTTCATACATGAGTAATGGATTCATGTCCCTCATGAACCAGGTTACCCTTCTTCCATTGACATGCTTCACCCATATCTTTCTTGGGTAAGTACAGTCAACTCTTTTGGACTTCAGGATCATTTGTTCAATCACCCTTGAACAGAAAGGTTCAAGAGGCCATTAAGGACTTTTTAATTTTTGTGTGTGGTCAGACCCCCGATAGGTTTGTTGGTGCACTAGTTCCACCTTAGGTTTGTGCATTGTAAGGTTGGTTCCGCACTGCGTCTTGAACTTCACTTCTTCCTTCCGAGTTTGAATTGCTATTTTGCAAATTAAATTGGATCGTGTCATACAGCATGTGCTCTTCAATTTTTCTTATATTAATTAAATCTTTCTACTTTCAAACTATTTTTACTAAATTTTTAAATTTCCACAAATTAAATAAATACTCACCCAATCTACAAATCAACCTCCATTAATTTTAGTGCTCACACTAAGATTACAAGGTTTTGGCCAAATAGCTAACCCTAGAGCTTTTTTTTTTTTGAAGCTACTGCAATGGCATTCCCAACACTCACTTTCTCGTGCAACCTGCCGACAAGCCGTGATGCCCGCAATGTCGCCCCTACCATCAAGTTCGGAGTCAGATTTGAAGATCTCTAGGTCATTCTCGGGAAAGCCCCATTCGCCGTGATGAAAGTCACCACTCCAAAGGTTCAAGAGCCATCAAACAAGTTTAACTTGAACTACCCTCAAGACTTTACTTCTTTTAAGAAGGTCAAGACTATTACGACCGTGGCACTTACCAAGCTAGTTGTTCTTGTTTCATCTAAGAAAAAGAAGTTATGATTCTTGAAGACCTGACTGAAGGATTGGTTGTCCTACCATCAGTATTTGAAATCAAATCGAATTCGAAGACTGCACCGTTAACCCAAACTCAAAGGAGAAACTGTAGCCGGAGGTTTCAATGGGCTATTGAAGCCCAGATTTACAGCGAAGTACCAACTGATGAAGTTCCTCACCAAGAGGAGTCATGATTACTGGAGATTTATTCGCTTCTGCAAGGGAGTAGGTTCAATCCCTTAATGGATACTAACTAGTATGAAAGTATCCAGAAGATCGCTGTAACTTCACTGTCACTCCATAAACAAGGTGGGGAAAGGAAGAAGCTTGCTCCTATCACCTGAGTTAGTTGAATTTTCCAGAGACTAGCTGCCAAAGAAGGTTGTTTAGTTGGTAAGTTACTCAAATGAGTGGGGTGCGTAGTATCCCCTCGCATGAAGAAGGAAATTTTAAGAGACGTCAGATCTACCAGACAATCTCAGAATTCAACTGAAGCTTTGCCTGCTCGCATTCCCGTCTGGTTCCGCTTAAGAAGCAGAGTATGACACTATTGTTGCTACCAATTCTACTTCCACTAGACTCACAGGACGTCGACCAGTTTAGTCGCGTCTGGGTCTAAGAATCTATCAATTACCAAAACAAGGATGTTATTACAGTTCCAAAAGGAAAGATGAAGAGGTTACTGATCCCTTTATACTGCTAATATGCAAAGTACAACAATAATTCAGATTATATTTCACTTATTTTTCCTTACTTTACAAAAAAAACAAAAACTTCATCCTAAAAAAATAAGAATTTAACTTTTAATTTATATATATTGGGATACTACGCAAGTAAAAGTATTGTTATCAAGTAATATAGGACTTTTTGATTAAGACTTGAATATCGAACTCATAGGGAATTTATACAATATACACTTTTAGAAAGCTTTCTATTTTTAAAAATATAATTACTTAAACTGAATATATTTTGCACTAATAAAAATTCAAATACTATTGGTATTTTTGATATTTTGACAAAACAATTACAACTTAAAAAGATAACTAGAGTTTTATAGATGAAAAGCATTTAATAAGAAAAATATCTTTCTTCTAATCATGATTTAATAATAAGTATAGGAATTTTATTTTGGAAGTACACAAATTGTGTTGTGCCAAAAGGAGCAATAATATTTTTTACTCTTACTAGAGTTGTTATAAAAAACATTGGCTAATTTAAAGTTTTAATAGTTTTGAAGACCGGTTAGGCAGGGAAGATAATAGCTCTCACTCTAGAGTTCCCTCGATTTCCTCCACCTGGGGGCTAACATCTCGTATCAGAACCTAAAATAATAAACCAAGTTGGTGGCTTTAACCTGTCACTTTAAAGTCCTCTAACTCTACACCCTTCAATGAATATTTCCTTATTTATTTGCACTCAACTATATGAACTACATTCTCATTTATACAACCTCATGTGATTCTTTCAAATTGTTGACTGAGACAATAGCATCTCGTTTTTTACATGTTCTCACAACAGATTTTAACATCTGGATTGGCCAAATCAAGAAGTAAATGAAGGGCATGAATTTAAATCATCACAACTTATTCCAACATTAAATATCAATACTCTCCACAATTCCCATCCAAAACTTAATTAGTTATCATTTTAAGAAGAAAGATAAAGAAAACTACTTAGAATCAATGAAGAAAATAAAACCACACTTTAGTTTAAAAGTAGAAATCTTTGTCAAACCAACAACAAGTCTCAATTAAAACAAAAAGTAGTCTCAAAGCAAAAAGATAAAAACTTATCTCAAGTTCTCCACCAAACTCATAAAGTTCCTTTAAATCTCTTCTCTTTACAATCACTCAAAATAAACTAACAAAAAAGATAAAATAAAAGTAAAGGTGTGTCTGAAAATCTCTCCGAACTAACTCCAGAAATGAGAACTTTCGAAACTTTCCAATTCTTTTCGGACTTTTTTCTATGTCCTCTCTTCTTTCTTTTATAGTTTTCCAAGAGGTGCCTTTGAAACTCTTCTAAATATGTCTAGATTTGATGTATTCCTCAAGAGATGTATAATTTTGTGATAATTTTCGTCGATGGTAGTTATAACCACCTATTAAGCCAATGGGTGCCTCAAAAACCTCTTCAAAATTTGCAAAAACTGACTTTACTTGTCTAGTAATTGCCACTGGCCCTAAAGCATGGGATCTCTAGCACTTAGGCATGGCCTTCTCTTTTTAACTGGCGCTTAAGCGTCGGATCTGGCGCTTAGGCGTCGAAACTCATTTGCACATTTTTCACCATTCTGCTTTAAATTTGATCACTTTTCACTCTTTTAAGCAAGTTTCATCATTTTATTTGTATCTGCAAGAAAAATACAAAAATACCTTCCATTAAAGCGCAATGTCTTAAAAATAGGTATAAAATTGTGTCTAAAAACACTATATATTTTAGGTGTATCAAAATCCCCCAAACCTAAAATGTTACTTGTCCTCAAGTGAAACTTCAATCTTTAAACACTACATATGTATGATATTTATATGAGTTTCTTTAGGAGTAACTTAAATTTAGATTTAGAAATATAACAGTCTAATTTAGAAAAAATATTCAGTAAATGAGATCAACTAAAAGTTTAGAAATTTTTAAAGCTAAGAAAGTTGAAAATATGAGTTTCTGTCTAATCAAGAAATGTATTGTAGAATTTTCAAATTTAGCATGTAGTTCTTTTATTATCTCCACTTAAAAATTTTCATTAAAAATAATTTTACTTACTATATTATATCTAAAAGCTTAAGAGTTTCTCAAGTCTTATACTTTAAAAGATCAAATGGAGAACAAAATTTTGATTAGGCACTAATTCTCAAGCTTCTCCTTCCTAATTTTTTTTTCCTCTTATTCTTTTTCTTTTCTTTCGTTTTCTTTTTTTCTTTCTTTTTTTTCTTTTCTTTTTTCTTTTTCAGGCAAGGATTACTATATCTATATAAGTCTTTAATGATTTTGAATTTCAGTTCTCCTTTCCTAAAGCAAAGTCTTGATATAAATCTTTTACTTATAAATATAATAATATTTTTAAAAATTATTTTAATAAAGGAAATTTAAGTATTAAAAATAAAAGTCTAAATTATCTAAATTTTTCAAAACTACATTTTTTCTTACTAAAGCTAGTACTTATATTAGTCACTTTCTCATCTAAAAACATTTTAAGTTAAAGTTTTCTTCATTACTAAAAATTTTAACAAAATTTTCTTACTCATTTCTAAAATCAAATTTTACTTTCCTAATATAACTTCATATACATAATCAATTTTTTTTTCTTTCCAAATCAAATTCACTTGTAGCACATTTAAGAACAAATAAAATTACAATTTTTAAAATATTTTTCATCCCCTCAAACTTAAATTTTTAACAGATTAAATAGTTTAGCATTAGGTATATATAAGCAGGAATGAAAATTTTAAGAAAACTTGCTAACATAAATTTTAAACCGTAATGATACAAGTATAAAACTAGAAACAGGAGTAAAATTAATTTTTGATCATATTTTCTATATTTTCATTTTACTTTAACATGTAGAGATTCAATAGACTTCTAAATAGTGGGTATAAACATAAAAGCAAACATACATACTACTGACATCACAATCGTAACATAAATACAAGCTTGCAAACATGATAAAAGGAAAATAAAGGGTAGAAATTTCTGAATTTGAAGTTTAAGATCTAAGATAGCATGATTTTCTACTTTATAATAGATATGAAACTAAGTTAAGTACTTAACTAACTAAATCACAGTACTAAACACAAAACAATAGTACTACCCTAAATTTTTAAAAATAAAGTACTACCTACCACAAATGTCATAATAATAATAAAACATAAAAGTCTAAAACACAACATAGTCCAAAACAACACACAGATGTAAATGTAGCAAGCCCATAGCACATAGTTCATATCATGTTACAATCATAAAATGAATCTCTCAGCTCTACTCCTCATCCTCAGAATCATTGCTATACCACTTTTCTGGAGACGCATAATCAAGATATCAAAGATATGCAGGAAATTGCACTCCTAGGACACCTCTAATCAGGCTCTCCAAAGATGAGTGGAATTTCTCTTCATAATAATTCTTCCTTCTATTATAACTATTAGTATAATCTATAAAACAATCAAAATTTTGTACCTTATCAATGATAAAATTGATATTATCCATCATCTTTTGCAATAACTCATCTTGGGTATTAGTAGACTCACCTTGAGATGTAGAAGCACATGAAGTAGATGGTCTAGATGAAAAAGCAGTAGAGGTAGATCCAACAGACATTTCCATTCCATAGCTCTTGGAAAATCCTCGTCTCCAGCCAAAAATTGAATGCTCAGAATAAGTCTTCACATTCACCTTTGTGATGGGCTTTAGAGGCACCAGAACTTCCTCCCAACTATCATATTAACCCCAGCCTGCTCACGCAAAGAAAAGGTCAAGGAAGCAAATCCCAGACCTGCACTTGTAACAACTATAACATAACTGAAGATAGTCTGACAGATCAAAGCTCCAATGTTGATGAGCTTTCCCTCTTGAATACAATAGTTCAACGTCGCTCTTTCTCTAGTCACTTCACTGAGATGATTGGTAGGAAGCAGACGAGCAGAAATGAAATAGTGTCAGGCCTTTGAGAAATTTACTCCACTCTCATTGGTAATCTTCCTAAGTCCTCTCCCAATAGTCAAGTATGAAATAATCTTGTCTAACTCCACCTTAGTAGAACTATAATTTGCCTAAGAACATAAAGTATATGATGGTAAATGGTAAAATAACTTGATTACCTCTGGAAAAAAAGGTACCAACTTCACTCAAACAATAACTCAATTGTCTTCAGCTTCAGGGAGATTTGCATAGAACTCCCTCACAACAGAAATCAATGTGACAACAGAGAAACAACAGAATTGTTCCCACTGTCAACGAACAATTAAATCTTCCACGTCTCCACCGGGATTTCTAAAATATCGCTTCTAAATCAATTTTCGTGACTGTAGAGCATCACTGTATCAATCTTGAGCCTTTGAACTAACAAATTTGCTCGAATCAAATAGGGTTTTTCCTTTACTCCTCTTCATTCTTGGTGTCATTCTACAAATTTTATAAATTCCAAAAATAACCTAAAAAATCAAGTCTAAATCACTAAACTAAACTTCCAAAAGCACAAACTAAACTTCCCAAGCAATTTCCATAATTTTTTCTTCATTTTTCACAATGAATAGTGAATTTTCAAATTTCTCCAAATGTGCTCATAATACATGGTGAAAATTCAAAATTTTGCATAGAAGTAAAGCTCTTACCTCAAAGAATCCGAATATAGCAAATTTTTCTTGATTCCACCAAGAAATCTCCGCTTAATGGTGCACCCTAGCCCTTAAAAATTGCAATTTTGAGAGGTAGAAGATGATGAAAGGCGTTAAAAATGTTTTTTTCGGACCAAAATTTCACTTGTAACCGTTTACAAACTGATTTTCGTGTACCGGTGCTTAAGAGCAAGTAAATGGCGCTTAGGCGCCTGCCTCTCTGGTTAGCTTGTGGTTAAGCGCGATATGTGGCACTTAGGTGCCAGTGCATTATTTTTGAAATATTCAAATTTAAGTAAAATGCACTATTTGCCTAAGTAAACCAACCATAATTGGTCTCATAACACTTAATTGACTATTTTCAACTTTCAATAACTCCTCTCTCTCTCAAAATTTCTTCTTAATAACTATTTCAATTCGAGGCTAAAACAACACAAAATTTTCACAAAAATAAACTTATATTAATTCACAAACAAGTACAAATACTACTGACACTTAATTCTCACTCCAAATAGTCTCGAATGAGAAAATTTTCCTAAGTACAAAACACTTAACACACATTCACAATTAAACACGTAAGTAAAATAAACACTAACACACGTCTTAAACACTAAAAAAACTTAAAGACAATGACTTTAATCACACAAAAACAAACATAGAACTTAAATCCATTCTTCATTAAAAGGAACAAATTCAGGTCTTTTATTAGTCTCTCCTGGGGAAACTGGAATATAAAGTTGATAAAACGTACGGTGGTGTCGTGCTCTGATGTAATCTTCTTCAATCCACTTTTGCTTAAGAAACATCTCCTTATCTGCTTCCTCTATATAACTAGTTTGGATAAATTGCATTTTGAATTGCCATCCAATGTGCTCAAGATGTGCATGAATCTCCAATACCGTAGTATCCAGTACAGACATGGTATTTTCAATTTTGTTGATCTTCTCTGATATCCTTCAATACCAATGGCTAAGAAACCATTATACATCTCTTGTGCACTTTGGATGAGCCCAAAAGTAAAGAATGAATCTTATGAAACTTAAACACATACTGCCAAGACATGTTTTTGCAAACTTCTAAGCTGTTTTTCCTTGTAGAATAATAATTTTGCACATGTTTTTAAACTGTCGTGCTTAAGCATTGGATTTGGCGCTTAAGCGCCAGTGCACATTTTTGCATAAGTCAACTTAACGTCTAAATTGTCATTTTAACATGTCGAAATCACTAATTGAAGTCTTAAAATCAATACTAACATAAAATAATCTAAAAAATACTACCCCAGTTTTCTTAGTCACACATAAGAAGATAATAAAAACAAAAACATACTTATACTTATTGGTTTCCTCTCACAAAGTGCTTGGTTTTACGTCTTCCGCTCGATGTAACTAGTGCTTACTTTAGTTGACCCAACATCATTCCATCATTAAACTTCTGTTGATCCCATATATAATAAAGTTTCAGTTTATGTCCATTTACTTTAATTATTTTCTCAGCTTTAGGATCTTTAATATCTACAGCTCCATAAGGATAAACTTTCATTACAATAACTTGGCCCATCCACTTGAATTTAAGTTTCCCTGGAAATAATCTTAACCTTGAATTATATAGTAAAATTTATTGCATTGGTTGAAATTTTTAGTAAGGATCTTTTGATCATGCCACATTTTCATCTTTTCTTTATAAATTTTGGCACTTTTATAAGATTCACTCTTTATCACTTCAAGCTCATTTAATTGTAATAATCTTTTCTTACCAGCATCTTTCAAATTATAATTGAATTATTTAATTGCCCAATATGCTTTACGCTTAAGTTCAACTTGTAAGTGACAAGCTTTTCCAAATATTAGTCTATATGGGGAAATTCCTATAGGAGTCCTATATGCAGTCCTATAAGCCCACAAAGCATAGTCAAATTTGACTGACCAATCCATTTTTATTGGATTCACAGATTTTTCCATAATCCTTAATTTCCTGATTAGAAAATTTAGCCAAACCACTTGTCTGAGGATGATAAGCAGTAGCAATTCTATGATTTATATGATATTTCTTTAATAACTTCTCCATTATAGCATTTCTGAAATGACTTCCCCCATCAGTAATGATAACTCTTGGCATCCTAAATCTACAAAATATATTTATTTTAAAAAATTTTGCAACACTTTGAGCATTACATCAAGGTAAAGCAATATATTTTATCCATTTGGATACATAATCCACTACTAATAGAATATAAAAATTTTCGAAAGATGGTACAAATGGTCCCATGAAATCTAATCCCCAAACATCAAACATTTCAATTTCTAGCATATAAGTAAGGGGCATCTCATTTCTTCTAAAAATATTTCCTACTCTTTGACATCTATCACAAGTTTTGATATAAACATTAACATCTCTAAAAATTGTAGGCCAATAAAATCTAGATTATAAAATTTTGTATGTTGTTTTATCAACACCAAATTGTCCCTTAAAATCAGAGTTATGATATTTTTGGATAATCTCATAAGTTTCTTCTAATGGTACACATCATCAAATAATCACATCATTTCCTTGTTTATATAAAAATGGGTCATCCTAAAATTAAGTCTTAGCTTCAGAAATAAATTTCCTCTTTTGTTGGTATGTCATTCTATAGGGTATAAAATCACGAATAATAAAGTTCACAATGTCGACATACCATGGAAGACGCCACTCTTTCATAGTGAACAATTTTTCATCTAGAAAATGTTCATTAATTTTGTTTTCAAAACAGAGTGGTTTTTGTAATTCAAATGTGGACAAATGATCAGCAATTTGATTTTCAATCCCCTTCTGATCTACTATTGCAAAATCAAATTCTTGTAAAAGAAGAATCCTTTTTATATGTTTAGGTTTAGCATCTATCTTTTTCATTAAATACTTAATAGCAGAATGATTTTTATGCACTATACGATGAGTTCCAATTAAATTTGATCTAAATTTATCAAAAGCATATACTATTGCTAATAACTCTTTTTCAGTTGTTGTATAATTTATTTGAGTTTCATTAAGAGTTTTACTAGCATAGTAAATAACTTTAAAAATTTTATCATATCTTTATACTAAAACATCTCCTATAGCATAATCACTAGCATCACACATCAATTCAAAAGGTTTTTCACAGTTTGGTGAAACTATAATTGGTGCAGTTATTAATTTTTATTTCAATAACTTAAAAGCATTTTGGCATTCCTCATCAAAATTAAAAATTGCATCTTTCTACAGTAAATTGCATAAAGGCTTAGCAATCTTTGAAAAGTCTTTAATATATCATCTACAAAATCTAGCATGTCCTAAAAAACTTCTAATTTCACTTACATTTGTTTGATATGGTAAATTAGCAATCAATTGAATTTTAGCAAGATCTACTTCCATACCATTTTTTGACATTTGATGACCTAATACAATCTCTCTTACTACCAGAAATTAGCATCTTTCCTAATTAAGGAATAAAGTTGTTTCTTTACAGTGATTAAAAACATTTGATGAATGTTCTAAACATGACTCAAATGAAGTTCCAAAGATTGAAAAGTCATCCATGAATACTTCAATCCTTTTTTCAATTAAATCACAAATAATTTACATCATACATCTTTGAAATGTAGCAAGGGCATTACATAAACCAAAGGGCATTCTTCTAAAAGCAAATGTACCATAAGGACTAGAAAATGTTGTTTTCTCTTGATCCTCAGAAGATATTTGAATTTGGTGATAACCAGTATATCCATCCAGGAAACAAAAATATTTTTGCCCAGCTAGTCTATCCAGCGTTTGATCTAGAAAGGGTAATAGAAATTAATCTTTCCTAGTGGCAAGATTTAATTTTCTATAATTAATTCATATTCTCCATCCTATTACTTATCTAGTAGGTATTAACTCATTATGTTCATTTACAGTTACAGTTACTTCTCCTTTCTTAGGAACTCAATGAATTGGACTAACTCATGCATTATCTAAAATAAGGTAGATAATTCGAGCATCTAACCACTTTAAGATTTATTTTTTAACAACTTCTTTCATAATAGGATTTAGCCGCCTTTGTGGATCAACCCTAGGTTTGCAGTTCTCTTCCATATGAATTCTATTCATACAAATTGAAGGGCTAACTCCTTTAATATCATCAATTGTCCATCCAAAGGCTTTCTTAAAATTTTTCAGAATTTTCATCAACCTTTCTTCTTCTTCCATTGTAAATTTTGAGGAAATTATATCAGGTAAAGTTGAGGAATCTCCTAAAAAGGCATACTTAAATGATCAAGAAGTAACTTCAACTCTAGTTTTGGAGGTTTTTCAATAAATGGACAAAATGATTTATCTTTGTCTTTCATGTCCAAAACTTCAAAACTTTCTCGGTAATAGTTTGACTTTTCCTTAAAAAGATCATCGCATTGATCTAAGTCCTCTTCTTGCTCGTGTGCCAAAATTTTTTCTTCAAACTTTTCTTCATAAGTAGTCTTGAAATGGAATTTACTTAGATATCTTATAACATTTATTCTAAAACATTCATCATCTTTACCTTTTGCAGGGTATTTCATTGATCTTGAAAATGTTAAAAGTAATAGTTTGATCATTGACGTGCATTGTTAAGTCCCCTTTTTGCTCATCTATCATTACTCTTCCTGTGACTAGGAAAGGTCCCCCCAAAATTATAGGTATCTCTTTATCTTCCTCCATATCTAGCGCAATGAAATCAATAGGAAAGATAAATTGATCCACTTTCACTAGGACATCTTCTATAACACTTTTAGGTTATGTTATCGAACGATCTACTAACTGCAGAGT
>NEWO01000333.1:715354-739132 GCA_003013225.1 Phalaenopsis aphrodite | reverse complement strand
GTTGTAGTTCATAAACTCAGGGTGGACAAGGATATGACCCTAGTAAAACAAGATCCAAGAAAGTTGTGCCTCAGAAAAGAGCAGCAATTCATTGCCGAGGTGAAGAAATTAATTGACGATAACATTGTAAGAGAAGATCAATAACCCACATGGTTAGCTAACATTGTGCATGTTTAGGAGAAAAATGGACAAATTTGTGTATGTGTTGACTTCAGGGATTTGAACAAAGCATGTCCAAAGTACGAATTTCCATTACCGATAGCAGAAATGAAGGTGGATATCGCTTCGACACATGAAATTTTCTCCTTCATGGACCGATCGTTGAGATACAATCAAATCAAGATGGCTCCCGAGGATGCAGTACTTACTGCATTCAAAATGCCGATTAGATTTTTTTACTACACGATGATGCCTTTTGGGTTGAATAACGCCAAAGCAACATACCAATGTGCTATCATGAAGATCTTTGACAACCTCAAGCACAATCAAGTGGACTATTACGTGGATGATATGGTCATCAAAAGCAAATAAAAAATAAACCATTTGTATGATTTGAGGATTGTATTTGAACGATTACAACAGTACAACCTTTAGATGAATCCCTTAAAGTGCACATTCAGTGTTACCTTTGACAAATTTTTAGGATTTGTTGTCCGTCAGCTGGAAATCGAGATCGACTCAGATAAAATTTAAGTTATCTTGGAAGCGCCTCCACCCAAAATCTTGAAACAACTACATTCCTTCCAAGGAAAGTTGACATATCTGAGATGCTTTATTTCTAATATCTCAAGTAGGTGTCAGCCCTTCTCGACATTAAATAAAAAGGACACCAAATTTGTTTGGGAAGCAAAATGTTGGCGGGCTTTCGAGGAAGTTAAGAAATATTTAATGACACCTCCTTTTTTGGCAACCCCTATACCAAGAAAACATTTAATAATTTATATCGCAACCTTAGATGACTCTCTTGGAGCCCTTTTAGCCCAAGTCAATGATGAGGGTAAAGAAAACACACTCTGCTACCTGTGTTGTCATTTAATACCAACGGAGAAAAGGTATTTACCTATTGAGAAGCATTATCTAGCTTTGATTTTTGCCACCTAGAAAATCAGACATTACATGCTTTCTTATAAGGTAACTCTAATTTCAAAAGTTAATCTGCTGCAATATTTGATGACCCGACCAATACTCTCTGGACGTCTAGTAAGATGGTCGATGATTTTGTTGCAATTTGATTTAACTTTTCCTCCCCTCCGTGCTATTAAGGGAAAGATTTTAGCAGATTCTCTCGATGCACACCCACTTCCAGCTGTGTCCCATCTTAATGATGAATTACCAGATGAACAGGTAGAAAAATGGAATTCTCTAGTGCGCAACACTGGGAGATGTACTTCGATGGAGCTTCATCATTCAGAAAAGATAAAGGACAAGTCACAGTTATATTAAGAAAAGCAGGAATTGGTTTGATCTTCATCACACCAGACAAGGGCATGCTGAGATTCTCCTATCACCTAAAAGAGCCATGCACAACAATGAAGCATACTATGAAGCACTAATCATTGGATTGGAATTTGTAATCTTGATGGATATAACAGATATTGCCATCTATGGCGATTCTCAAATTGACATTCAAAAATTCACCAGACAATACAAGATTTTGAAATCAAGATTAACAGAATACCACCAGTATAGTATGAAGCTAGTTGAACAGATCTCTAATGTAACTCTCTGCCAGATTCTTCGAGGAGATAATGCTCATGATGACGCTCTGGAAAAACTTGCAATTGAATTGGCATGTCTCTCAGAGGATTCCATTGATATCACACCACAAGGAAGCCATGTTTTGTCTCAAATTGACCTAAAAAATCTATGAAAGCTCAAAAAAGAAAAATGAATGATAGTTGTGATTGTGGATATCAATGAAGATTGACATAAGTCATTATTATAATATTCATACACTAGAAATCTGCCAAAAGACAAGTCAACAGTGCATCACTTCACAAGAAGGACTATGTCATACACTCTAGTAAGTGATGTCCTCTACAGAAGATCGTTCGATCAGATGTGGCTGCAATGTCTAAGAAAAGCAAAAGTACAAAATATTGTTAAAGAAGTACGTGCCATATTGTGTGGTGCTCACAAGTTAAGACTAAAGATGAAAATGAAGATCAAAAGACTTGGATAGTATTGGCCTGCAACGATGTCCGACTACATCGATATAACCAGAAGATGTCACCAGTGTCAAGTGCATGGGGTGATCTTGCACCAACATCCAAATGTGCCACACAAAACCGTTACTTCGTCGCCATTTGAGTCTTGGGGCACATACATAATAGGCCTGATAGACCCTCTATCCTCTAAAGGATGCAGATTTATACTTGCCACTACAAATTAATTTTCCAAATGGGTAGAGGCAGTGTCATTACGAGAGCTTACAATGTAGTACATCCTTCAATTCATCAAAAGCCAAATCATCTACCATTTCGGAGTTCCGCGCAGAATAATTTCTGACAGCAGAACAGTCTTCAAGAGCACAAAAATCAACAATTTTGTCAAGCGGCATGGGATAGACTAGAGATACTCTACGATTTATTATCCTAGGGTAAATGGCCTAGCGGAGGCCTTCAACAAGACACTGGTACAAATTTTGAAGAAGATACTGGATGAAAATAAAAGAGATTGGCATAACAAACTGTTAGAAGCTTTGTGGGCTTGCCAGACAATGTTTAGGACTCCCACTGAGTGTACACCCTACATGCTTGTATACGGGTCCAAGGCCATGCTACTGCTAGAAGTTCATACACCATCTCTCAGAGTCATTATCGCCAATCAACTTACAACAAAATGAAGTGCAAAACACGGACTTGAAGAATTGGAAAGTCTCAAAGGAAAGAGGCTAGAAGTACAACAACATTTTGAGCTTAACGAAGCAAGGATGTTACAAGCTCATGACAAATTGGTCCACCCATGGACGTTCAAAGTTGGTGATCTCATTCTCGTGCTCAAAGGCAGATTCTTGCACATCGCAAGATAGGTGAAAATTTTGAGCCAACTTGGGAGGGACTACATTTCGTAGAAAAGGTCTACTCAAGGGGAGCCTACTAGCTAGTGGATTTTTGAGGTGAGAGACCCATGTTGCCAATCATGAGACGTTACTTGAAGGCATACTATGCAACTTGACATTTCTTGAATTGGAATTTTGAAATTTTAATTTTCTGAGGTTATCTATTTGGCCAAACGTCTATGACTGGGTCCAAAAATTTTGTAATAATATTAACCTCAATAAAATGAAAATTTTTGAATTTACATACTTCAATTTTCTTCTTACTATATTTAAGTTTGATATATTAATAATTTAAACAGAATATATACATAAATAAATGATTTTATCACCTATATAAACTAAAATTTTGTCTGATAAACACTTTGTTTTGTTCTTGTTCCTGCTAAATTTCAGTGCACTAATGTTTTTCATGTTGTATGTAGAAAAAAAATGTCAGGACAGAAGCTGATTTTTGCTTTCAAGGATTGTTGGAATCTCACACTTAGCAAGGAAAAGACACCGCAAGGTGGCATCATAGACTTTGACATGAACTTCAGTCAAGTAGACTATGAGGGTCCCTTGATGGACGTGGTCAGTCATCGAGGAAAAAAAAAGGCCTACTATCATTGTTAAAGATAAGCACCAAGGAGGATTCCTCACTAAAGGGGAAGAAAGTGATAGTGCAACAAGATACGATGGAGTAGACTAGTTGCATGCAATCTATAATAACTGCACCCGTTGGAGGCCTAGTCACTGCTAATGACGTGAGACTGCCAAATGCACCGTTATGAAGGAGTCAGCACAGAAATGTCAATCGTTAAAAATATAGAGCTTTTCTGTGTGAAGAAAGAAGACCCCAAAAGAAAGTAGAAAACTTGCTTACTTTGATTCCTGAGGAGAAAATCTATGATCCATGCATGAGAGAGACTTTCTACAGCTTGCCTGCCACAGAGGATGAGTACAAGTTCACTATAGAGTCGATGATACCAGAGGCTTCAGATAATCTTTGTGCGGGTTGCCCGATGAGCAACACCTAGATTCTCACATGAATACCAACTATAGGGGAATTTATGGAATACGCGGACTGCAACATACTCCACCCAGAGCGTTGTAATACTATGGAGGAGTGCACGTCCACCGATGATGAATTTTAGATCACCAATCACTTAATGTGGCAATCATATATTTTGTTGGATACAGAGACAACACTAACATTCCCTCGAGAGCTGCCAATTTTCACCATGCCACAATTTGACAAAATGAGTAAAGTAAAGAAAAGGGAATTTGAATTTTTTGAAGAAGCTCAAGGAAGATTTTGGAATATACTAGAAGGCTTGGAGCTGTACACCAGAGTCTTCTCTAAAAGTGACAAAAGAGGCATTCTTGACTGTATATTCGACCTAAGGGACAGGGTGGAGCGAGTTTTCTATTGGAAAGGACATATTCCGAACCATGAAAATGGATGCGTGGAAAAGGCATAATCAACATATAATATGGTTGTTGTTATAACCTTACCAATGGCAGACAAGGAAATCCCTCAGGGATTTTAAGAGATGATGAGATTGATCTGTTACCTCCTATGATAAAGTGGATGATCAAACGGATGGTCTGACAGAGAATACTTCTAGCTGATTTTGTTCCTAATAGCTGTATTATCAATATCTACGAAGAAGGTGATTGCATTCCCCCACATAAACTGAAGTAGGTAGGGCGGGGCGAGACAGGGTCCCTTGTTGCCTATTAGTAAGCGAGCCTTCAATTCCACCAGGGTCTGACGATTTCTGAGAGGGGGAAGAACTACCTAACTAAATAAGAAGAGTGCTTTTTAGAGTGAAACCCAAAACGCCTGAGTACTGAAAAAAGGAACGAAGTAGCTCAACTTTGACCTCCCTAAATCTTGGATGTAATCTCCACTTTAGTGGTAAAATTCAACATATTTTAACAAATCAATTGACCAGATTGAAAGTAAATTAAGTTTGAAGTGAAAAGATTATCACAACTTCTTTAACATTCTCATGGCTCAACCAATTCAAATCACTATTTCACAAAATATCAAGACAAGGAGAAAGACAAAGAAAACTACTCAGAATTAATGGAGAAGATACGAAAAAACTTAGAACTTATATATAAAAGTAAATTCATACAAATTTCAATAAGTAAATACCACATATCTCTAATTCCTCTACAGACAAACACCTCGAAGTTCCTTTGAATCTCTTTCTTTCTTTACAACACACAGAATTCTTCTTCGAAGCGGTAAGGAGGAAGAAATCTCTCACTTTCCCTTTACTCTTACAGTCTCTCGAAGAATTCCTCACAATAATAACCCTAAATTAAACTCGCTACACTCTACAAACAATAAAAACTCAGCAGACGCCACCACGGGGCTCCTCTCTTTTCGACCCAAATGTTTCTCTTAAAGTTGTAGAAGAGTTTTCCAAGAGTAGCCTAAGCGTCCCTTCAAAAATTATCCACATTCAATGCACCTTTTAAGAGAACTGACGCTCTCACCGTCGGCGGCCTCGATGCCACCATCGGCGGCCTTCTAGAATATTTGATTCTGGACTCTCGGGAAAAACCCGTCGTTGGCTTCCTAGTTCAAATCTTCATATTTTGGTCCTTTTTGCTCCAAATTCGCTCCTTTTCATCTTTTTCCTCGAATGAGCATAATTCAACATACCTACAACAAAACATCAAAAATACCCTTCTTTAAAGTGCAATATCATCAATATTAAAATAAAATAAATATGAAAATCTCAACGTATTTTTCTTTGGTTACCCAACTAACCAAATGGGGTTGTCATCTAAATAATAGAGGCCTCCTAACAAAGTTAGAGTTGGTAGGTGGGTCATTTTTAGTAATTATGTAAGCTTTGAAATAGTAGGAGAGGATGTAAGAGAAAGTAAGAAGGGGGAGCCCTATTGTTTGTATTTATTCCAAGCAAACCATATTAACCAAAGAACAACCTCAGGGATGGCCACAAATGGCTTGCAGAATTATTAGAGTTTTTCCATTAGAAAGGAAATCAGCCATGTCATGGCTTTGAGGCCAACCAACTCAAAATTGCCTCCCAAGCCTACCCATATTTCCTGAGAAAAGCAACAAAAAAACAAGATAGGCATATGTCTTAGTGTGGAATTTGCAAATATAGCATTGAGAAGCAAACCAAAGTCCCTTTAGCTTTAAAATTTCATCCATAGGCAGTAAAGAGAAACAATCTCCACAAAAAAAGGAAATGCATTATGAGATGAGGGCATTCCAAATCAATTTTCCCCAAAATTAATCATTGAAGGATTGAAGGTGATTGTAAAGCATTTTGGAAATATACACATTAGAATTAAAATTCCAAAGAGGAGTGTCACTGATATGAATATTAATTGGAATTGTAGCCACTTTCAAAGCAGAATGACCAAGAAGGGATCTTAATTTAGACATATTCTGGCTGTCATCAGGCAATTGGTCAGAAACTTATAGCTCATTATCTTCCGGAGTGGGAGAACCCACGTGCGATCTACTAAAACCCCACTGTTCAAGCCAAAAAGAAACCTTTTCCTCACCAGTATCCCAGAAAATGAATTGATTGGTCATTTCTCTAGATTTTAATAAAGATTTTCATGTTTTGGAGTCACCAACTTTCCAATTAACCAAAGAGGGGTGTTGGGTTTTACAATATTAGGAGCACATAAATTGAACCCACAAGGAGGTACCAACTCTAAATCTAAACTAGAGTTTACATAAATTAATATTAGCAATATAATACAGGGCCTTAAACCCAAGCACACCAAAATGATTTGGTAAAAAAACTTTATGCCAAGCAACCCAAGGTTTGTTATTATCTCTTCCAATCCAGAGAAATTTGTTGAAAATGTGCTCTAAAGTTTTTTGGGTACTCTTCTAGAGCTTGAGAACTTGCATATCATATGAAGGGATACTATGTAGAACACTTTTAAGAAGCGTTAAGCTACCTCCATATGAAAACAAATGAATTTCTCCAATTAGCAGTCTTTAGTTTAATCTTGTTAACCACATCGTCTAATTGAATTTGTTTGCACCTACCCTTGAGGAGATTAACTTCCAAATATTTAATTGGAAGCGAAGAAGAGTCAAAACCCATATAGGAAAGTGCCTAAGTGACTAAAGAGGTAGGCACTGCTTTCCCAAAATAGAAAAAAAAACATTTAAACATATTAAAAGTAGGATGAGTAGTATGTTGAAAAATAGAGAGGGTGTGCATTACTGTTTTAATAGAAGATGTAGTGGCATTGGAAAAGAGGATAGCATCATCAGCATAGGCTAGGAGACTAACAGATTTTTTTTATTTATGCTTGAACTAAAGGTGAGGGTGGAGCTCATGTATCTGGTTAATAAGCTGAGAGAAGTAGTCAAAAGACAATATAAAGATGGTGGGGGAGAGGGGATCGTTGTCTAATGCCACATTGGGCGAAGAAAAATCTATAAGAATTTTCATTCACAATGACACTATAATAGCTATTAGCCAAACATGTATGAATTAAGTTTCAGAAAGGAACATTGAAACCTCTACCGTTTAACATATTGAAAAAAAAAATCCTAACTAAGTGTGTCGAAAGCTTTTTTTATGTCCAATTTAAGGACCATGCTGCCACACCTACCTTTTTTATCCAGATCCTCCACCAATTTTTGTGCTAAAAGAATGTTATCCATAATTTTCCTTCTTTTAATAAAAGCATATTGCTGCATTGATATAAGAATAGTGAGATGTGGTTGTATTCGAGAGACAAGCAATTTATTGATAACCTTTGATCTGACTGAAGTGAGTGAGATGGGCCGAAATTTGTCCCGACTACTTTTATCATTAGAACACTCATCCACAAAAAAATCATGATTGGATTCATTTCTACACATTAAATGTTTAAATTTTTGAAAATTTTCTACATGATCAATCTGTCTACCAAAATGTACAATTCATTTACCATTTCTTGATGGTTAAATCATGAATGTCTTTTTATTATACTCCTTTTAAATTCTTATAGAATATCATTATATTATAACTTTTCTAGGACTAGTTGCTAAACAAGGATGGGTGCCATCCTTTATAGAGCACATCATCATGGTTTCTCACTCTATTTCCTTAGATTCCATCTTAAAGGCCACCATTATCCTCTTGGGAATGGCTTATCAATCCTTTGTTTATGTTTGATTTGTTCCATTTATGTTGTGATTCTCTCCCATCATATAAAATATTTTTTGTTGTACTCGACATACTATCCTAATCTTTTAATATTTTTTATAACAAACCTTCTCATCATTTTTTTTCTTTCGAGGATTAGTTAGCTTTGCAAATATCTAATATTTTCTTTTGGTATGATAGTAGTATTCTTTCAACATACTCCTATTGATAAAAATCTAAGTGAAATACCACCATTAGAATCAATTAGGAATTCTATGGCGGGTTGTTGTCAAATGGGCGGGGTCATAGTTTCTTCACCAAACTCCAATTTTTCCTTGATAAATTTTGACACTGATATAGTGTTTCCTTGAGGGTCTTAGATATTAAGTAATTTTTTATACGTAATAGTCAGTGGTCGTCACATTTTGATTTTTTCTTAAATACCAAATTGATATAGTCTAGATAACATTTTCAGCAAATAAAGTCAATATTTTTAAATCAAAATATTCTTTTTTTATTAACTCTACTATGTAGAAATTACTAGACATTGGTTTTCTTACCACCACTCTATCTAGACTCGTTATTACAAGAATTTTTTATGATTGTAGTTGATGTTATTTATTAATATACTAGAACGTTTTTTGGAATGGATTTAAGAAATGATGTAGCTTTATTTTGTTGGATGATTACAGTCAATGAATGGTGATGAGAAAGTTTTCTACTATAATCTATAGCATTTATTTAAGCATGTCGAACTCTTATGTAGATGTGCAACAGAATACATGGACGGAACTATTAGTGACATAATTTAACAAGTTACAATCAAGTTCATATAAACATGATTTTATAAATGCCGTCTTCTTTTCATCATCAAGCTGCCTACTTCTCTATAGAGCACTTTTTTAATATTCTCTTCCTAGAACAGTAAAGTTTTATTATTGGTCATTTGCCTTTTTTAAGAAGCCATCATGCATTCAACATCTAAAAAGCACAAATAGATCATCATAATTTCATTTTAAAAAAACAGCACATCTTATATGAAGATGATCTTCTCATGGACTCTATTATTTACTTGAATTAATCATCTTTTCAAAGGCAAAAATAAAGTTCCGGTATATTTCATCGAAGCATTTTTAGCGTTTTAAAGCATTAATTAACCAATATTTTACCCATGAGATGCAGAAAGATGAAGTTTCTTGTTTTAACTCTCTCTTTGATATTAAGATTTTTGACTTTAATATATTTACTTCAGTATCAATTTTTTTTTTTTTTTAAATCAGATTAATACAAGATAAAAGCATTAAAGTTGATACTAGCAAGCTGTATTGCATATGGGAAACCATCTTTGCCATTGATATTTACGGGATTCATCCCCTGCATGCACAAATTCAAATGTATAAAGTAGCCGGTCCATGTGAAGAATTATGGAGTGCTTCCATGCACGTGCACACACGTATGGAAGTTCTCACAGGGGTTCTGCTTCTGCCCTTGCAGAAGATCAACATAGACCATTGATTCGAGAAAATGCAACCCCATTAAATTCTACATGCCGGTTTTGGATTATTTTTCTTCCGGTTTAAAGCGCGCGCGCTCTCTCTCTCTCTCTCTCTCTCTCTCATCCTTCATAACACATGCATACATGGGGGAGTCTTCCACGGTCAAAGCTTTTGAATCCCCAAAAAATTGTTTATAAATCACTTGTGTACTGATATATTCTGGGGCGATCAGGGGTTGTTTAACAAAATAAAAAAAGATGAGCTTTCCTAGGGCTTATCGTTCCGGATTCGATTTGGAAAACGGGAGGGTCTATCTGCGACAAGCCCAGACAGGCATGCATTATATTAATATTTCTCGTAATGGTTAATTATATTATGATCTCCGTCTCCCTAAAATATTATAGTATAAACTAACTCAAATTATGTACTCCGAAGCCATTTCAGAAATCTGGAGGATAGAAATAAAATTTTTATGCAGTAGATGATTTATCTCAGGCTTTTCATTAATGTATACCAAACCGTATTTTTTCTGCCTTAAATATTAAATCATAAATGAAACCCAATTAGAACAACCAGATTTTTTTTTTCATCAAACATGACTACAGAATTTGTATGAATGAAAGATAATATGTATGTGTAGAGAAAGAAAAAAATCTTAATTGATTAAAATCAGCCTAAAAGGCCAGCAATATTCTCGCCCTTTCACATCAAAAGATAAAATTGGTAATTCATAGTTTGCTAGATATCTTTTGATGACATATACCATAGTTGTTAATAAGGAATCCTCCGTTTACTGGTAACAAACAAACCACAAACACTAACAACCATGGTATGATAGAATCATGAGATCTTGACTAGGTCGTCTTAATTAATGATAATCATATTAAATATTAAATTAATTAAAGGCCAATCCTATTAAAATTTATCTTAATAAAAACTCAATCATAATAAAAAAAATAAATATTTAAAAGAAAATCCCATTAATAATTTAATTAAATGACAATCATATTAAAAACAAATTAATTAAAAGATAATCCGGTTAAAAATCAAATAAAAGCCAACTAAGATAAAAGTCACTAACTCATAAAATATAAAAGGCATTAAAATGTGAATCCCTAATAATCAAACTAAACGAAATGCGAGATGAATAATAATAAATTCTCTCTTGATGATGGAAGATTTGTAGTATGGCATAAACCCTGGTTACTGATAGGAATCATCAATTTTGATCGTGTTAACTAACAAGTTCTTCCGACGAAATAGATTAGAGACTGCACCGATAAAAAATGATTGAAAGTCATGGGCATCTTGACCTATAGTCGCCATAATTTTCCCCTCGCTTTGCACACATTTGTTTAGACGTCATAAGACACTAACGATTTAGATGTCATAGGAATAGTTTAGACAGTGCTTTTGTGATTGCTTTGTCTGCTCGTTAAACGTTTGGTAGAGCAAGTAGATAATCTTCATTTTCTTGCATCGATTCGATTTACATATTTCTAGGCTACCATAGTAAGATTAAACGTAATAACACCGTTTTGGAGGGCTGATAATTCAAATTATCTTGTATAGCAATGTATGATTTCTTTAATGTTGAATCCTATTTTCTTTTTAGAGTTACGGTATGTTTTTGTCGGTCGACTATCAACATTCGGACTATCCAAGGGAGGATGAATATGAAAGCAAAGAAAAAATCTCAACTAAATAAACAACAATGTTAAGCTGATGTAGAACGACGAGTATGACATAGGCCTAGGTTTAACACCCTTTCTTCATCTTTATTTTTTTGTATGCGCCTGATAGGTATGAAAAAATTATAGCTTAGTGTTCTGTTTGTGTCTTTTGCTTGAATTTTTTATACACTTATTAGGAACTATATCTCACACTAAAACAAAAATAAATACTTTTTGTCAATATTTTTAAAATTAAATGAAACTCACAACTAATGTAAAATTGTATAAGAAATTGCATCCACAACCTTAAAAGCAACACTCGTATAAAATAACCAAATTGATATTAAATAAAAGGGTGCAGAAATATCATTAAAATTCATGAAAAGCTGCAAAAGATCAACATAGGCATATGCATAGCATATTGTTTTTATTCCATACTTTTTAGAATCTCGCTCATTAGACGAAAATCAGAGATTTGTCTTGTGAGGGTCACAATGTTATAATGTGAGTCTGCTTTGCCTATCAATTAGTTTTTTGAATGAATCTTCTAAACATTCATCATCAAGAACTTGCATAGCCTCTTAAATAGATTGTTATGATCACTCAACTCTAAAATTTAACACAAAAGTAATTAAATATTTGAGTGTGGTGAGCCACGAACTGTTAAATTTTAAATTTTAACAATATATTTGCATTATGGTTGTACATTATGTATACCAGTCATATACTTTTAGCTTGATTTATAATAAAATTTTAAGATATAATTAATCTTATTAAATAATAACATATCATATCTTGAAATCATTGAGACCAACCATATAAATTTTTTTTTTTCTAATTACGTAGTTTAATTTGACAGCACTTTTCATATAGGATTATGAGTCAATTGCATGTCTTTTGTTTGTGTTCTTTCCCTCCTTTTAGACTAGGTTTCTATGGTTTCACTTCTTCAAGTGAACCTCACCTTCAATCTATGAATTGCAAAGTTGTTTGTCCAATTATGAAATAAACCATCACATCTTAGGCTTTCTCACCACCATACATCATGCAACTAAAGCTTAAATTTCTAAAATATGTCAAGATTTAATATAAAATAAATTTCTTTCTAAACCATTAAAGCCAAGTGGCAAGTGAGTTGAGATGTAACTGTGTTTATTAGTATCTTTGGCATTAACTACACTTCTTTATATTGTTTCCATTAATAAATGTTCGTTATTTGAGGCTCTTCCATGTGATATTTCCGGTAATTAATCTTGAAAGTTGAAACATAAAAATTTCTTAAAGATAAAACCACATCCTTAATAGAGCATATTCTTAAGCAACTTTTTTGGTTTAAGATGAAATTAACCATAGGATCTTGCTTCTAAATAACAAAACCACATCCTTAAATTGATAATGTGTTTGTGTGTCATATAGGACAAATTAGATTTCTTCCAATGACCTATCGTACTTATTTCATTCATGGACAAGTATGAGGAACATTTATTTTGATTCTAGAACTTCTCAATTAATCACCCTTAAATGAATCAGTTCTAGAATCTTCTAAATCTAAATAATGGAATCCCAAACAATGAAATAAATCCCTTAACAAATAAAATGAATTTTAAAAAAATTCAAAAAACCAACCTCTCTAGTATTAGGATCAGGACCAACTAAAATCCATTTTCCTTAAGTTTTTTTTCTCAAGACAAGCAAAACTTAAAATCCATGAAATTTTAAAATAAAATAAAATAAGGCAATATCAAAACATAAAGAAATACACAATAAAATAGTTTCCAAATAAACCTTGAAGTGCATTGCATGCGTAGAAAGCCTTCGTGACTCAGAGCAAGTGTCGTGCTAAAATGAACAATATCTTGGTTCTTTTTGAAAATATATATTTCATCACTTTAGCTCATCTTCTCATTTGTCAAAGAACTTGACCTCACTTTAAGTTAGAGTGCCTATTATCAATGATTTGCAAACTAGTTTGGGTCCGGTATTAATGAGATAAGAAGTACATCCCAAGAATATACCCTTATAATAATGAAGTTAGAGGCTATAGAATTTATATACCCACCAACTGAATTCAATCGAAATTCCATCAAAGAGTTTCATTCATTGAATATTGTGCTAACCAAGAAGGTTCCAGTCGCTCTGCCAAATGTACTATCAAGTCAATTATCATCAGTCCTGCTGCCGCTCTTGTGAAAGTGACCATGTCACAGTTAAAGGAAAAGTCAGCTGTGGAAGAAGATTCTGCTGCATTACTGTCCACATTCAAGATGAATTTATGTTCCATTGAGTTACAACAAATGAACTAATAAGAATAGTACTACTCCAAAAATAAAAAAAAAATATAAAGCTGTGAATTTTATCAAGCCTGAGAAAAGATTGGTATAGTTGAAAAATCTGGACAACCTCAGACCTCTCTTGTCCTTAGAGGTAGTATGTTTCATCCCTTGTTTGTCACATATGATAAGGAGGATGTTTGCAAGGTCGGCGCCAGTCTTTCCTGGTCACATTATCAAATAAATAAAGAGAAGAATAAGATTTTGTAAATGATTAAAGTTCCTTTTATGTTTGAGAAACTTTAATCACAAGAAGGGGTGTTATGTCACCTAGATTTTACATGAGATAGGGTGCGTCATCTCTTTTAGATGAAGAAATGAATCGCTGGGACAGAGAAACTGGAGTAAAGGCACCTAGATCCTATCAAAATGTGATGGTACTATGAGTTTCTACCGAACATTTCCTGGGACCCAAGGTGTTTGTGTTGTCACTGCTCCAATAAAGCCACTAGTTCATCCATTCGTGAAGTCTATGTTAGAACCTCATTTGCCACCACCACCATCCATGAAGATATTTTGTTCAATTTAATGATGATATGTTATAGTATGATGTCACTTGTCACTCGTCTGTGTGATACATATCACAAATATTATAGATATGATAATATCATAGTCAAGTCACTATCTCGTGAGGTGTCGCCATCAAAGAAGAGAGTGTTAGTGCCCAAAGTCACTGATGCGCCCCTAGTGTGTGGTGTTTTTCAACATGTTTTATGTCAATTTAAATCCCCAGCATAGTGCAAAAAATTTAACCCCTCCGAAAGTTGCATAGTAATTTAGCTTTAAGAAATATGGCTAAGAACTTGACAGAATTTATATTTAGCGGTTAAAATCAAAATGTTACAAAATATATACAATTGTTTGCACACTAGAGCTTTTGTGCAAGTGCATATAAGTAATATAGAACTTTCCTTAAATATCTCAGTATCAATCCCACAGAGAAGCGAGGTAAGAAATCCCTTAGGTTAATTATATTCTACTACTATCAACCCTTAGTTTGGAAGTTCAATTTATATGAATTTTCTAACACGAACTCCTAAATGTAAATCTTATATTTAAAATAGCCAACAAATACTCCTAAATAAAAATATTAATTTTAAAGATAAACCTTTCTGGATGAATTGGTTTGGAGAATTTTGAAATATTAAAAACTACTATTCTGATGTGGTGAATTGAATAATGTATAGAAAAAATATAAATTAAATATTGTAGGTGCCAAATAGGAGCAATCATATTCTTTACCCTTTGAGAGTGCACAAAGAACATTGAATAATCTAGAGATTGGTCGCTATATCCGTGGTTAGGTTGAGAGGATACTGACTGTCACTCTAGAGCTCCAACTCATCCCTCGCCTGAGGGCTAACAATTTCGATTTAGTTTCCAAGCAACTTGCTAAATTGTGGATTTTAGTATGTCGGCCTAAAATCATCAATTTTCTGCCAATCAAAGTATATTTCCTTATTAATTTACACTCAAACCCATAGACTACATTCTCATCCATGAACAAGAATGTGAATCTTACTTTATTGTAGACAACATAGTCTTTTTGGATCTTATGTTTCTCAATAAATTTTAACATTACAATTGGCCTAAATTGCAAAGTAAATGATGTTCAAATGAATACCATCACATTTATAATTAAATCACACGCTAACATGCATCCTAAAACCCTACAAATGAATTGTACTCATCGCAAAAGAAAATTATAGTGAAAATAATGACATAATCTTCTCATACCACTATTTCTAAACAAGAAGAAAGAGTATGAAAAACTACTGACAAAACATGAAAAAAATACGAAGGAAACTTCATTCAATCAAAGTAAATCCACTAGATAAATGTTTAAAAAATCATAAGATAATGAAGAACACAATACTTAGCTTTTTTCTCTTTGAAAGAAAGACAAATATCTCTCCCACAAAGTCTCCCATTGATCCATGCAAAGATAGTACAATGCCTTACAAATTCTCTTAAAATCACCTCTCCAATCTCGTAAAAAAGGTATAAATCTATATTTCTACTCCTATTCTAAGATATCTAAGAATTCCTCTCATTTTTCCTAACATACACACCCACACACACAGAGACCATGGGAGGCGACAACCCCTCAAATTTCAAAGAGACCCAAATTCCTTCTTTTTCCCAAAAGACACATCTTTTCATTCCAAGAGACAAATCTCTTCATCCATGAGATATATCTCTTCATTCAATAGCATTTATCAAGGGTTTAGATTAAGTGAACCACTACATGGGCTGTTTGATTCACTTATAACCATCTAGCACATCTCAAAATAGTCAAAAATTGCCAAAAATATGTCCATAACCGTCTCTAGTGCCTCCGACGCAGTATCTATCACCTCTGGCTCCTGTTCTCTAGATTTTGGCTTATCTAACCCAAGTTCTAGCATCTTTCCTCTGGATTCTGGCACCTCTAGCATCAGTTCTGGCGCCTCTGATGCCACCCTCCAGCAGCTCCACCGTTTCGCTCTATTTTGCTCCATTTTAGGTTCGTTTTGCTTTGCTACAGTTGTGTTTCGCTCCTAACAGATATATCTATAAGATAAGCATGAAAACAAACTTTATTTACATTGTAGGTTCATTAAAGAATATGTGAGAAATTTAAAGAAGATTAAGCGTAGAAAGACAAATCGAAATGAACAAGGTTAGAATTTGCTTTCTTGCTTGTTTTTACTCTAAATTGCAACATTTTTGTTTCATTTTCACCAAAAGTCCATTTCTTGTTCCTGAAAAAAAAATATGCAAAACACCTTTCTTTAAAGTGCAATACCATTAAAATTATGTACAAAATGAGCATGAAATGAACTCTAACAACAGGTAATTTTTAGGAGCATAAACACTCCCAAAGTTAAACGTTAATTATCCTCAAGAAACTCTATAACTTTCAAAATATGTTAATTTATGTTAGTGGGTTTTTATAAAATGTTCTAAAATTTTGTTGTAGAAATGTTACAGTCCAACTTAGAAGAATTTACAGTAAATTAGATGATATCTAAGGTATCATAATATTTATCATTAAGTTATAGGAATCTTGATTTTATATTTAATTCAGAAATAATTAAAATTTTTCCAAACATTGAATTCATTGAAAAATATTAGATTTAGAATTTATTACATCTAGAAAAAATAACTTTAATAAGACTTTTTAAATTTAAGCTTAGGATTGATCCTAAGTTTTTTTCCTTAGAATGATTCAAGTGAAATCAATTTTTAATTAGGTCCCAATCCTCAAGCTTCTCCTCCCATTTTCTTAATTTTCTTTTTCTTTTTTTTCTTTTCTCTTTTTCTTCATTTTCTTTCCCTATTCCTTTTTTTCTTCTTTTTATTTTTCTTTTTCTAGGTGAGGATTACTATATTTAGATAGGCCTCAAATGATTTTGAATTTCGCTATCCCTTTTCTAGAGTTAAAAACTTATTTTCTTTCCTTAAGTTAAAATGTAATATTAGAAAAAGAATTTTTAATGGAGTCAAAATTCCTTGAAAAGTATTATTATAAAAATCCTAAAATTTTCAAACATTCAATTTTTCTTACGATACATAGTAAAATCATTTTGCTCTATTCTCTACTAAACATCTTAACTTTAGTTTCATCCTTTTTACTAAAATCCGTACTAAGTTTTCCTACTAAATTTTTATACTTAAAATTTTTATAATAGTAAAATAACTCCACTAAATAAAAATTAAAATATAATTAATTTGTAGTTTCTTTGAGGAAAAATAAAGTTTTACTCTGAAATGTATTTTTCTTCTTCCCCCAAACTTAAATTTTTAAATATTTCGCAATCAATTCCATAAAATGTAGTTGGAAGAAAAAGTAAAAGCTAAATCTACCAACTACTATAACATCCTATCAATTTCATATACATGCAAAATCATTATAGAATGACTGCAGATGAAAGTAAATCTAGCCTAAGACATGCTTGTAATAATATTAAACTAAAGTAAAGTATACTCACTTTAAAATTTTATTTCTCTTCCCACATCCAAAATTGATTTTTAACATGTATAGAATTTAGTACAGAAAAAATAATCTGGAAGTAAAATAATTCAGAAGTTTTATCTACCACACATGCGTATCAAAAGCATCTATAATTAATAACCAGGATAAAAATCATGTAACTTAAAATATGCAACTTACAAAACAAAAAAAAAATTAGATAAAAAAATTTTACTTAGCAAATTATTATTACTTAAACTCTAGAAGTTGTAATAGGAATAAAAATTCAATTCTTTTTGTAATTTTTGATAATTGAAAAAAATAAGCAACTAATTAACTTAAATAAATACTTACAAGATTAAGGCAATATAAATAATATATCTTTTTTCCTTATCATGAATCAGTAACAAGTATATGAATTTTATTGTGGAAGTATTCTAATTGTGTTGTACTAAAGATGAGCAATAATATTCTTTACCCTTACTAGAGATGCTATAAAGAACATTGGCTAATTTATAGTTTGAATAATTTTGAAGACGGGTTAGGTATGGAAGATACTAGCTCTCACTCTAGAGTTCCCTCGCTTTCCCCCGCCTAGGGGCTAACATCTCGTATCAAAATAAAAAATAATAAATAAAGTTGGGGGCTTTAGTCTGTCACTCTAAAGTCCTCTAATTCTACACCTTTTAAAGTATATTTCCCCTATTTATTTGCACTCAACCCCATGAACTACATTCTCATCAATGAAATTAAAAGTGATTCTTACCATTTGTTGACTTGTACAATACCATCTCGGATCTTACATGTTCTCATAACAACTATTAACATCTTAATTGGTCAAATTAAGAAGTAAATGAAGTAGAAGGTTTAATATCATCACAACTTCTTCTAACATTAATGTCTAATACTTCACATAAATTACTTTCAATACTTAATCACTTATCATTTTAAAGAGAAAGATAAGGAAAAATACTCAGAATTCATGGAGAAAAAACAACCATATTTGAGTTTAAAAGTACAAATCATGCATACAAACAAGAAGTTTAAATGAAAACCAAATGTAGTCACAAAGGTAAACACTTTTCTCAAATCCTCTTCACCAAATTTCTTGAAGTTCCTTTGAATTCTTTTCCTTTACTCACAATGCAAACTAAAACTTAAAATAAAAAGAAAAGATGGCCAGCGGCGGCGGCGGCAGTTACTTTGGATGGATGGATGGTTATTGGTTGGCTGCCCCCTTTCATGATCCAAGTCTTCTTTAATAAAAATCCAAGGGGTTCATTGGTGTCTCTTAAAAATGTGTCTCCATTCAATGAATCTTCTAGAAGTTGGCTCCTTTCAAAATCCAATTGAATGATATTTCGTGTCTATGAACTATCTCCCACATTTTTACCAAGGGTTTCTTCAAACAACTCTTAAAAAATTTGTCTAATTTCAATAAATCATCAAATAACTACTTCTGACGCTTAAAAGCGGGGTACCTGACACTTAGACATGACTCTCTCTATTTAACTAGCATGTAAGCACCAATCTTAGGCGCTTAGGCGCCTCAATTCAGTTTTGCACCTTCTTCATGTTTTCTCTAAATTTGAGCCTTTCTCACTCCTTTTATCATTTTTCATTCATTTGATTATACCTGAAAGAAAAAAAACTCAAATTGCTTTCATTAAAGTGCAATATCTCAAAAATAGGTGTAAGAATACATACAAAAGCCTAAATATTTTAGGTATATCAGAAATCAAGTGAGAGAGGTACCTTTATCAATCTTGAATTTTAGTTGTTAAGTGATCTAGGCAAGTTTAACTTTGGGGTAGAAATATACATAGGAGTAGTTGTTAGAAAAACCATATTTAGCAATCTTCTAAACTAGGTCCTGAAAGTAGTGTGCTAGAATTCACCATTAGGTTGTTTTTACTATGAAATGTCTACCACCTTCCTTATGGGATCGACATTTTGGACTCAAGTAGAGCATTATATTCTGAATTTGATTCATGCACGTGCTTATGAAATTGATGCATGTACTTGCTTATTATGAAAAAGATATTTTATTTATATTGTCTTCATTATGCAAGCATTTAATTATGTTAATCAGTTGCTTAATTTATTTTCAATTATAAAAAAATTACAAAAATACTTGAATTTTCATTCCTATTATAACATCTAGAGTTTAAGTAAGAATACTTTTCTAAGTAAGATTTTGTTACCTAATTTATTTTGTTTTGTAAGTTGCATTTTGTTAGCTATCCCTATGGGTTTGATATTTGTGACTTAATAAAAATGTCTTATATTACTTGACAACGATATGTATACTTGCTTAGTACCCCATATTTAAATATTATAACTGTATTATTATTTGCTTCATAGTGAAAAACTTACCTAGATTTTGCTTAGGATCAAATTTTTGGCTTTTTTACAAAGTGAAAATCATTATTAAAAAAATTAAACATATAATCATATACATCACATTTTACATCTATCTAGAACATCGGGATCAAGTTTTGAGCACCGTCACAGGGGATAATTAAAAACTTTTAAGGAAATTTTTATAAATCAAAATTTTAATTCTCATAGTCTTATTTAAACTTTTAGATTTATTATTGGAATATTGTAATGTTGTTTTTATATAAAGTTATTGTTTGTGCACTTATTTTTTATTTTATTGTGTTTTATAGTAATATATGCATAGTTAAGGTTCCACATGACTTGTACCATATAATATTGAATTCAAAAGAACTATTAAAAAAATTAAAAAAATAAAAATTACTGAAAAAAATAAAAAAAATTTCAAGAAATGACAAATCAAAATAATCATGATGCTAAAGAGTTTAGACCTTTAAGAGACTATGCAAACCCTATAGTGGAAGGACTTCATTGTATTATTCAAAAACCCACTGTAGTGGCTAATTCATTTGAAATTAAACCTGATATTTGATACGCCTAAAATATATAGCATTTTTAGACACATTTTTATACCTATTTTTGAGATATTTCACTTTAATGGAAGGTATTTTTGTGTTTTTCTTTCAGGTACATGTAAAAAGGTGAAAAAGGCTAAGAAAAGTGAAAAAGGATCAAATTTGAAGCAAATAGGAAACAATTGTGCAAAAGTGTTTTAACGTCTAAGTGCTAGATCTGATGCTTAAGCCCCGGGTAAACAGAGAAGGTCGTGCCTAAGCGCTGGAGGCCCCACGCTTAAGCGCCAGTGGCAGTTATTGGACAAGTAAATTTAGTTTTTATGAATTTTAAAGAGGTCTTTGGGGCACCTATTAGCTTAATAGGTGGTTACAACCACGATGGACGAAAATTATTTCAAAAGGATGCATCTCTTGGTGAAATATATTGAATCAAGACACATTTTGAAGCGATTCCAAGGCACCTTTTAGAGAATTATAAAAGAAAGAAGATTGGGACTTTGCAAGAGGTCTTGAATGTACTGGAAAAATTTTGAAAGTTCAAAAATTAGTGAGTTAGTTGGAGAGATTTTCAGGCAACACATATTTATCTTTTTTTTATTTTGAGTTTTATATTGAGAGTGTTGTAAATAATAAGAGATTCAAAGGAGCTTCAAGAGTTTGGTGGAGGACTTAAGATAAGTTTTATCTTTTATTTTAGACTACTCTTAGTTTTAATTTAGAATTGTTGTTGGTTTGACAATGATTTCTACTTTTAAACTAAAGTATGGTTTTGTTTTCTCCATGGAATCTGATTAGTTTTCTTTATCTTTCTTCTTAAAATGATAAGTAATTAAGTGTTGGATGGAAGTTGTGGAGATTGTTGATCTTTATCTTGGAAGAAGTTGTGAAAATTTAAATCCATGTATTTCATTTACTTCTTAATTTGGCCAATTCAGATGTTAAAATTTATTCTGAGAACATGTAAGCACCGGGATGGTATTGTCTCAGTTAACAATTGGAATAAATCACATGAGGTTGTACGAATGAGAATGTAGTTCATATGATTGAGTGAAAATAAATTGGAAATATTTAATGAAGGGTGTAGAGTTAGAGGACTTTGAAGTGACAGGTTAAAGCCCCCAACTTGGTTTATTGTTTTAGGTTCTGATATGAGATGTTAGCCCCCAAGTGGAGGGAATCGAGGGAGATCTATAGTGAGAGCTAGTATGTTCCTTGCCTAGCAGGTCTTCATAACTATTCAAACTTTAAATTAGCCAATGTTCTTGATAGCATCTCTAGTAAGGGTAAATAATATTATTGCTCCTATTTGACATAATACAATATGCATACTTCCATAAAAGAATTCCTATACTTATTACTGATTAATAATAAGGAGAAAGATATTTTTATAATTAGTGCTTTTCTTCTACAAAAACTCAAGTTATCTTTTTAATTTTGTACAGTTTTTGTCAAAATATTAAAATTACCAAAAATATATAAAATTTTTTTACTGCAAAAAGTCTTTAGTTTAAATAAATATCTTTCTAAAAATAGAAAGTTTTCCAAAAAGTATAAATTGCATATCTTCCCTGTGGGTTCGATGTTCAGTTCTTAATAAAAAAGTCCTATATTACTTGATAACGATACGTATACTTGCGTACTATCCCACTATAAATTAAAAGTTAAATTCTTATTTTCTTCAGGATCAAGTTTTTGGTTTGTTGCGAAATAAGGAAATATAAGTGAAAAATATAATTAGAATTATTGTCATACTATTGCATATAAGTAGTTTCGGGATCAAGTTTTTGGCGCCGTTCCTTGGGAAGTGAAGTGAAAATTGTAAAGAATTTATTGATTTAAAAGCAAATTTCTATTTTTAGAAAGTCTTATTTAAACTTTAAGTTATTTTATTTTGTGTGTGTTTAGTTTTATTTTATTTTACGTTAGTGTATGCGTAGTTTAGGTTCTGAAGGACTAGTGCCCTACGATACAAAATTAGAGAGAACAGTTAAAAAATAAAAAAAATAAAAAAAATAAAATCTTGAAAAATCCAACGAAAATTACAGAAATATCAAACCAAAATGATCAAAATGCTGAAATTCATCAAGAATTTGGACCTTTAAGAGACTATGTCAACCCTACAATCGATGAACTTCATTGTACTATTAAAAACCTACTGTAGTGGCTAATTCATTTGAGCTTAAACTTGCTATTATCCAAATGGTATCGAACAATCAGTTTGGGGGATCACCAACTAAAGATTCAAATTTACATCTTGCAAATTTTTTAGAATTGTGCTTTACATTTAAATACGATGGTGTATCAGATGATGGCATAAGACTTAGGTTAATTCCTTTCTCACTAAGGGATAAAGCTAAGATTTGGTTGAATTCGTTAGCACATGCTGTCGGCGTTATTTTGGGGTTGGTTTGTGGGGAGTTGCCCGAAAGAAGCTGTCGATCGCTGGAATCGAAATCCCCTTGCCCGCTTCGGAAGGATGTTAAAGTATGAAATCAAACTATCCCCATATTTTTCATAGTTTAAAATGAAAGAGCACTGTACCTCAACTCCAGTATCTATCCCGAATGAAAAACACAAGATTTGAGGATGAGACTCGATCAAATTAACTAAGGAAAGTATGATGTCTGTCTGGTCTGTGAAACCTTTGTATTTGCCGACAAGTTCCCATATTTAATATAAAGGATTAAATAAGGTTTATATTAAGTTGTTCGGACATGCTTCTTATAAGGGCAAACCCCTACAGTTAATTACATCTTAAATGACCAAAGTCATCTAAGAAGACTCTCGATAAAAATCAAGAAAATATTATCTTCAAGGGGTTTTAAAGGGTAGGACTCTTCAATGAGATCGAGTGTAGAGGTGTGAAAGGGGATTGGTTTGAATTTGGAACATTTTATTGTTGAATCCAAAAGAGGAAGAACTAGGGGATGTCATGGATCCAGAGGAGAACCTCGGTGACTTCCCAAGCTATCCTAATGTTTGGCTTCAATTTTAAGGAGAAAAAAAATGAAGTATTTCATCCTGCCAATTTTATTAGTTAGGGCTTACATTCGTGTGAAACGATCACGCAAATAGCTTGGAAGATGTGAGGATTTAGGTCATGACAAACGACAACCTCAGAATCCTAAGGCGAGTTAGGGCTTATATTGTATAGCAGGGCTATGCAAAGGCTTAAAGATAAGATGAGGATTTACGTTGCATAAGGAATCAACCTCGAAG
>NEWO01000333.1:663125-708754 GCA_003013225.1 Phalaenopsis aphrodite | reverse complement strand
AGAGTTAAGGTAAATAACGATGGTTGTGCTGCACGCACAAAGAGTAGGAAATTCCAAAAACGGAAGCATCCACTCAATAGGTTCATTTCATTTTCTTGTTGTTTTTATCACAATTAATTTTTTAAAAATGTGTTCTTAAAGTTTTAATTTTAATTGATTGATTTTTAAAAGAAATTTTTTTCGTTAATTACTCATTTGTGATCATTTTTCATTTGTGTTTTATTTATTGTTGAAGATTTGTTGTTTCGTTTTTTGTTCATTGAAATTTTGAACCAGCGCATGGTTCGCAGCTTTCATCCATCCCACAATAAGGCAACTGAAAAAAAGGCACAATTTGAGAGAAACTTCCATTAATTTGCCGCAAAAAGAGATGCCATAAATCAGACATAGTCTAACGCCTCAAAAGGTACATCATGTAATCCATGCTGAGATACATTGAGAATCATCTCATGATATGAATACACTGTAGACTGCATACATCAGCTACATGTCATGCTGTTAAATGAAAGAAAGTGAACCCTCTCTACCAGGTAGGTTGAGCTCCTGATCAAGCAGACCTTCTAAGTCATGCTCCAGGATAAGAGTTCCCTTTGCATGTACTTACAGGTACAACCTTCTCATAGCTCGTATGGAAATAACTCCTCCAATTCTGGGTCCTGCTAGAATCTATCCGGTATTTTACTATCGTTCATTCTAAGAAAGGTTACAGACACCCTATGGTGTCGCACTCATGGAATGCAGTGCTTGACAATGAATGCACCATTGCCCTTCAGGACAAGCACTGAACCAACTAGAAGAGGAATCTCCACAGCTCCTCTGAATTTGCCAGGGCCGACTATATCAATTTATTTTCCAAACAGAATATTGCTTTTACTCATGAACGAGACCGTGCAGAAAGGCCTCACAAAATCATGATGGTTGATGTGTGGGGCAATGCAGTCACCTTCTTCATAAATGTTAATGATGCAACTGTTGGGAATGCAAGTAGCAGGTAAAATATTCCACTTGACCGTTCTCTTGATCATCCATTTTATAATCGGTGGTAACAAATCCACTTGGTCGTATCTGATGATCCCAGATGGATTCCCTGTCTGTCGTTCGTGAAATTGTAGGAATAGCTGCATTGGATGGTGATTCTTCCCTTTCCCCTCCTCCATTTCTTCAGCTCAGAATATGTTATCTCCATGAGAAGGCCCGCTCGAGCTCTGTCTCTTAAATCAAAGATGTAGTCCATAATACTCTTTTCATCAGTTTCAAAGAAAACCCTGGTATACAGCTCCAGGCCCTCCAATATGTTGACAAACTTTCCTTGGACATCTTCATAGAACTCAAATTCTCTTTTATTTACTCCGCTTATCTTGTAGTATTCTACCATACAAGGAGTTGGCAGCTGTCGTGGGCGTTTCTTCCTTCGGACCTCAGCGGGAACCCAAACTGGTGTTTGTCGAACCAGAATATGAGATTCAGCCTCTAGTGGGATGTATAATTCTGGGCTCCATGGTGCGTGCTAATCCATCCCTAGTGGGACATATGGTTCATTTGTCGTGAAGTTTGGAGTCTGAGATTCGTTGGTGCTTGAAGTGTACCATTTATCCTAGACTCAACCAAATCACCTCGGATTTGATCCTATGGACTCGTCTAAGTGAAACAAACATATCTATACAGTAATCATGCAATTAAATTAAGATAAATTAAATGGAGAATCAAAATAGGCTCGGGATGAGGTGAGGTTTTATACCTTTGCTCTGAGAAGTGAAGCTTTGATCTGATGAGTTCAGCACGTTTGTTGGGGTCCAAGGAGGCTAGGGTTTGAGTCCTTGGTCTTGGTGAAAGGCCTAAGTAGGAATTCAATAACCGCCGGACTTGGGTGTTGCTCTAGAGCTATGGTAGAGGCTCTGTGGAAGGGGGATTTTGTGGGGTTTTTGGCTTCTTTCACTGTTGTGAAAGTGTGGGTGAAGTTAATTTGTGTTTGGTGACTTGTGGAAGTGTATTGGATTCTATCCTGGTTTCTGACAAGGTTTCAAGCTAAAAATTTAGCTCCGAAAATGAGAATTGGTTGGAAAAAATAGTTGGAATGCACTGAGGGGATCTTAGTAAAGCTCCGTGAGAATTTTGGAGAGACCTCTCTAAGAAAAGTTTTAGCACACCTCCCATGGCCGTGGAGGTTAGTTTTTATAAAACTGACCATGGGGTGGCTCTCAGGGCACAAGTTTGGGTGCATTGTGGTGCTAAGGTGGAGGGCAGAGGAGCTCTTCAATTTGATTTGGATAAGCTAGCCTTTAGATTTGATTTGGGTGTGGTTCCATGGGGGTGGCTCTCGATTTTGAGCTTTTCTGGCCACTAGGCTGGTTGGGATCGATTGAGATCAAATTGTTGGACATTTGAGTTGAATTTGAGGAAATTTGGGCCATTAAAGGCAAATTTGGGGGTTTTTGTTAAAGATGGTAAAATTGGTCAAATTGAGTCATGTGGTAGTTGAGAGAAATGAAATTGGGAATATTTAGGATTTATTGGGATTTTTTAGGGAATTTTTGGAATTTTGGGCCCAAGAGGGGTATTGAGGTACCAACCATCACCAACAAGCCATGGACCAATGGAAACCACATTTTGGGTCCTCTACATAGTGGTTTTAGCTAAACCATAGTCCTAGGGCTAGTGGGTTTAGGGGACCATCTACATGAGTATCCCAAACGATCAAGGGATCTAGGCTAGTAATTTGAGTTTAGGGTTGTGAGTGATTGTGAGTGTAGCGAGTACCCTAGTTCCAGACCAACACCCAGGGTCAACCCAAAGGTCCAGTAGTCCTAAGGTTGACTCATCTTGAGTTTCCCCCATAGTGACCCTACCTACTAAGTGCTAGAGGTTAGGACCAATATGTGGAACTTCAAGTTGAGTAGAGAAGAGTTTGGAATTTCTAGTGGTGAGGGTTCCAGATCTAGTTTTCTAGGAATAGTCAACAGAAAAAAAACCCTATGGCTAGACCCTAGGCTACTAAAGAGGAAAAACTAAGCCTCAACCAAAAGTGAGGTCAACAATGGATCTATCAAAACTTGGGGTGATTTAGCACAAAAATTCCTTTCTAAATATATTCCACCATCTAAAACTGCGAAGCTTAGAAATGACATTACATCTCTTAATCAGTTTGAAGGGGAATCAATTTACGAAGCGTGGGAAAGATTTAAAGAACTCTTAAGAAAGTGTCCACACCATGTTATATTAGATTGGTTAATAATTCAAACATTTTCGAATGGATTAGTTGGATCTCTTAGATCAATTATAGATGTCAATGCTGGTGGTTCATTGATGTCAAAACTATTTCATGACGCCTATGCTTTAATTGAAGAAATTTCTATCAATAATTTTCAAAGGCCTTATGAGAGAGTGAATCTTAAGAAAGTAGCCAATATTCATGAAACTGATGCATTTACTATGTTAGCAAATCAAGTTGCTGCAATTTCAAGGAAGTTAGACCAATTTGGAATCAATTTTTCACAACCAATTTCCACGATTGAAGAGAATTCATTAGGCCAAAGTATAGATTCTCAAGCATCATTAGAAACTTTTAATTCTATAAGTAACAAGCAGAATAACTCTTATTCAAATTATTATAACCTAGGTTGGAAAAACCATCCCAATATTAACTGGAACAACAATTCGGCTGGTAATAATTAGCAATGGGGGAACAACCAAGTAAACCCATTCAGAAACTAGAACAATCAAGGGAATAATATTTATAGATCTACTTATCCTCTCGGTTTCAACAGTAATGCACAATTTAAGGAGAAGAAGTTGTCTATAGAAGAAGTGGAGTTACAAATGGGAAATCAATTAAAGAGTCAAGGAGCTATAATCAGAAATATTGAGAAGCAACTTGGGCAAATAGCGAATTCATTAAGTAATAGAGCCCAAGGAACACTTCCTTGTAATACTGAATCAAGTCAAAAAGACCAGAACAAAGAGTAAATAAAAGCCATTCAACTTAGAAGCGGAAGAGAGTTGGAAGGTAGGGTTCAAAAAGAAATTGAAGTTGAGAGAGAAGAAATCAAAGAATTAAAAGAGGATGCTCCAAAAGATTCTGAAAGACCTATTTCTCCACTAAAAATTATTTTAGAAAAACCACCGCCTCCATTTCCTCACATGTTTCTTCATGAGAAGTTGGATAAGCAATTTTCAAGATTTCTAGAAATATTTAAGAAGCTTACAATTATTATTACATTTGTTGAAGCCTTAAAACAAATCACAAGCTATGTAAAGTTTATGAAGGATATTCTCAATAGCCAAAGGAAGTTTGAAGATAATGAGACTATTGCACTTAGTGAGGAGTACAGTGCTATAGTTCAGAAAAAGCTTCCTGAAAAGCTTAAAGATCTTGGTAGCTTTACAATTCCATGTGCACTAGGAGACAGATTTTATGGGAAAGCTTTATGTGATTTAGGTGCAAGAATTAACCTTATGCCATTATCAATATTCAAAAGATTGGGATTAGGAGAAATAACCTACTACTGTAACTATGCAGCTAGCAGATCGTTCGATAACATACCCTAAAGGAGTTATAGAAGATGCCCTAGTGAAAGTGGATCAATTTATTTTTTTGTTGATTTCATTGTGTTAGATATGGAGGAAGGTAACGAGATACCTGTCATTTTAGGGAGACCTTTCCTAGCCACAGGAAGATTAATTATAGATGTGCAGAAATGCGAATTAGCAATGCACGTCAATGATCAAAATGTTACTTTCAATATTTGAAAATCAATGAAATATCCTGCAAAAGGTAAAGATTATGAATATTATAGGATGAATGTTATAAGATATCTAAGTTAATGTCATTTCAAAACAACTTATGAAGAAAAATCTGAAGAAAAAGATTTAAAACACGAGGAAGAAGAGGAATTAGATTGATGTGAAGAACTTTTTAAGGAAGATTCAAACTATGTTCGAGAAAGTTTTGAATTTTTTGAGTCGATGGACAAAGATAAATCATTTTGTCCATCAATTGAAAAATCTCCTGAACTTAAGTTGAACTTACTTCCTAAACATTTAAAATATACCTTTTTAGGAGATTCCTCTACTTTACAAGTTAAAATTTCCTCAAAATTAATGATGGAAGAAGATGAAAGGTTTATGAAAATTTTGAANGTTAGATATGGAGGAAGGTAACGAGATACCTATCATTTTGGGGAGACCTTTCCTAGCCACAGGAAGATTAATGATAGATGTGCAGAAATGCGAATTAGCAATGCACGTCAATGATCAAAATGTTACTTTCAATATTTGAAGATCAATGAAATATCATGCAAAAGGTAAAGATGATGAATATTATAGGATGAATGTTATAAGATAACTAAGTTAATGCCATTTCAAAACAACTTATGAAGAAAAATCTGAAGAAAATGATTTAAAACACGAGGAAGAAAAGGAATTAGATCGATGTGAAGAACTTTTTAAGGAAGATTCAAACTATGTTCGAGAAAGTTTTGAATTTTTTGAGTCGAAGGACAAAGATAAATCATTTTATCCATCAATTGAAAAATCTCCTGAACTTAAGTTGAAGTTACTTCCAGAACATTTTAAATATACCTTTTTAGGAGATTCCTCTACTTTACAAGTTAAAATTTCCTCAAAATTAATGATGGAAGAAGATGAAAGGTTTATGAAAATTTTGAAAAATTTTAAGAAAGCCTTTGGACGGACAATTACTGATATTAAAGGAATCAATCCTTCAATTGTATTCATAGAATTCATATGGAAGAGATCTGTAAACCCAGGGCTGATCCTAAAAGGTGACTGAATCTTGTTATGAAAGAAGTTGCTAAGAAAGAAATTTTGAAGTGGTTAGATGCTAGAATTATCTACCCTATTTCAGATAGAGCATGAGTTAGTCCAATTCACTGCGTTTTTAAGAAAGGAGAAGTAACTGTAACTGTGAATGAACATAATGAATTAATACCTATTAGATAAGTTATAGGGTGGCAAATATGCATTCATTATAGAAAATTAAATCTTGCCACTAAAAAAGATCATTTTCCATTACCCTTTCTAGATCAAATGTTGGATGGACTAGCTGAGCAGAAATATTTTTATTTTCTGGATGGATATACTGGTTATCACCAAATAAAAATATTTCCTGAGGATCAAGAGAAAATAAATTTTACCAGTCCTTATGGTACTTTTGCTTTTAGAAGGATGTCCTTTGGTTATGTAAAGTCCCTGCTACATTTCAAAGATGTATGATGATATTTTTTTGTAATTTAATTAAAAAAGAGATTGAAGTATTCATTATTGATTTTTCAGTGTTTGGAACTTCATTTGACTCATGTTTAGAACATTTATCCAAAGTTTTTTAGCGCTGTGAAGAAGCAAATTTAGTTCTTAATTGGGAAAAATGCCAATTTATGGTAGCAGGAGGAATTATATTAGGTCATCAAATATTGGAAAATGGTATGGAAGTAGATCCTACTAAAATTCAAGTGATTGCTAATTTACCTTATCCAACAAATGTAAGGGAAATTTAGAGTTTTTTAGGACATGTTGGATTCTAGAGGTGATATATTAAATACTTTTCAAAGATTGCTAAGCCTTTATGCCATTTACTGGAGAAAGATGCAATTTTCAATTTTGATAAGAAATGCCTAAAAGCTTTCAATTTATTAAAAGAAAAATTAATCACTGCACCAATTATAGTTTCACCAAACTGGGGAAAACCTTTTGAATTGATGTGTGATGCTAGTGATTATGCTATAGGAGTTGTTTTAGGACAAAGATATGATAAAATTTTTAAAGTAATTTACTAGGCTAGTAAATCTGTTAATGAAACTCAAATCAATTATCCAACAGCTGAAAAAGAGTTATTAACAACAATATATATTTTTGATAAATTTAGATCATAATTAATTGAAACTCATTATGTAGTGGATACAGATCATTCTGCTATGAAGTACTTAATGAAAAAGAATGATGCTAAAACTAGACTTATAAGATAGATTCTTCTTTTGCAAGAATTTAATTTTTAAATAGTAGATCGAAAGGGGACTGAAAATCAAATTGATGATCATTTGTCCTGGCTTAAGTTAGAAAAACCACTCTGTTTTGAAAAAAGAAATTAATGAACATTTTCCAGATGAAAAATTGTTCACTATTAATGAGTGGTGTGTTCCGTGGTATGCCAACATTGTGAACTTTATTTTTAGTGATATTATACCCTATGGAATGCATATCAACAAAAAAGGATATTTATTTTTGAAGCTAAGACTTATTTTTGGAATGACCCATTTTAATATAAACAAGGAAAAGATCTATATATTTGAAGATGCATACCATCAGAAGAAACTTATGAAATTATCCAAAAATGTCATAATTAGGAATTTGGGGGACATTTTGGTGTTGATAAAATAACATACAAAATTTTACAATCTGGATTTTATTGGCCTACAATTTTTAGAGATGTTAATGCTTATATCAAAACTTGTGATAGATTCAATGAGTAGGCAATATTTCTAGAAGAAATGAGATGCACCTCAATTGTATGCTAGAAGTTTAAATATTTTATGTTTGGGGATAAGCTTTCGTGGGACAATTTATACCATCTTTCGGAAATTTATATATTATGTTAGCAGTGGACTATGTATCTAAATGGATAGAAGTTATTGCTTTACCTCGATGTGATGTTCAAAGTATTGCACAATTTTTAAAAACGAACATATTTTGTAGATTTGGGATGTCGAGAGTTATCATTACTGGTGGGGGAAGTCATTTCAGAAATGCAATAATGGAGAAGTTATCAAAGAAATATCATATAAATCATAGGATTGCTACTGCTAATCATCCTCAAACAAGTGGTTTGGTTGAATTATCCAACCAAGAAATTAAAAGAATTATGGAAAAATCTGTGAATCAAACAAAATGGATTGGTCAGTCAAACTTGATTATGCTTTGTGGGCTTATAGGATTGCATACAAAGTCCTATAGGAATGTCCCCATAAAACCTAATATTTGGGAAATCTTGTCACTTACTAGTTGAAATTGAGCATAAAACATATTGAGCAATTAAAGAATTCAATTATATGTTGAAAGATCCTGGTGAGAAAAGGTTATTGCAATTAAACGAGCTTGAAAAGATAAGGAATGAATCTTATGAGAGTGCCAAGATTTATAAAGAAAAGATGAAGATGTAGTATGATCGAAGGATTCTTACTAAAAATTATCAGCCAGGGCAACAAGTTTTGCTATATAATGCAATATTCAGATTATTTCCAAGCAAATTTAAGTCCAGGTGGATGGGCCCATCTGTTGTGATAAAAGTTTATCCTTATGAAGATGTGGATATTAAAGATCCTAAGTCAAAGAAAATATTTAAAGTTAATAGAAATAGACTAAAGCCTTATTTTATAGGGGATCGACATAAACTTGATGATGGAATGATGTTGGGTCAACCAGAATAAGCACTGGTTACGTTGGGCTAACGACGTAAAACCAATGCTTTGTGGGAGGCAACCCATAGTTATCTGTGTGTTTTTATTTTGATTTTTGTTTTATGTGTGATTAAGAAAATTGAAGTAGTGTTTTTGAAACTATTATGTGTTAGTAAAGATCTTAAGACTTTATTTAGGGACCAAGACATATTAGAATAAGAATTTGGATGTTAAGTTGAGTGGTGCAAAAATGTGCACTGGCGCTTAAGCGCTGCAGTTTAAACACATGTGTGAAATTAATATTCTAGAAGGTTTAACCTTCTATTAGTTTGTAAAAATGTTCCAAGGTAGAATCTAAACGTGTCTAGGAGTTATTAGAAAGGTTTAGGCCTATAGATAGAAGGGTTTTGTGAAGGAATTTCACCCCAGATCATTTATAGCCCTTAAATTCTAAGAGAAAGTGAGATTTAGAGAAAATGTCTTCATGGGAGAAGGATTTGAAGAAGGAAGAAACCATGAAGAAGAGATTCATTATTCAAAATGCACAAGAGATGTATAACTGTTTCTTAGCCATTATTCTTGAAGGGATATCAGAGAATCAACAAAATTGAGAATAATATAGTTTTACTGGAGACGAAAGTACTTGAGTTGCATGCACATCTAGAGCATATTGGATGGCAATTGAAGATGCAATTTAGCCACAGAAGTTATATAGAGGAAGCAGATAAGGCAATGTCCACAAAGCAGAAGTGGATTGAAGAAGATAGTATCAGAGCTTGTTACCACCGTCCGTTTTACCAACTCTATATTCTTGGAGAGACTAATGAAAGACATGAATTTGTTCCTTCAAATGAAGAATGCAATGAAGTTTAGCATTGTAATTTGTGTGTTAGAAGTTTTTGTTTTCAAGTGGTTTAGTGTTAGAATTTGTGTGTTAGAAGTTTGGGATAACAATGATTTAGAGGATGAGTAGAACTGAGAGATTTATTTTATGATTGTAATATGATATGAACTATATGGTCCGAGCTTGCAACATTTGTATCTGTGTGTTGATTTGAACAATGTGATGTGGTTTAAACTTTTATATTTAAGTGAGAATTGTGATGTGATGTGTTTTCATGTTTTGGACTTGAGAGATGTATGTATGTTTACTTGTTTAGATTTTGTGATGTGTGAGACTTTTATTTTTAATTCTGTTGTATTGTTTTTTTGGTTAGTAGTTTGTCTTAAAATTCTATGGTAGTAACTGTTGTTAGTTTTGTGATTTAGTTAGATTAGAACTAAACTTAATTCTATCTTTTAAAAAGCTGAAAATCTTGCTAGCTTAGGTCTTAAATATTAAATTTCAGAAACTGCTACCCTATATTTTATTTTACAAGTTTGTGAGTTTGTTTTTATGTTGAGATCGTGAAGGCAATTTAGTGTGTTAGTTTTTTTTTTATGTTTATACCCACTGTTTAAAAGTCTATTGAATCTCTACATGTTGAATTGAAATGAAAATATTAGAAAATTTGATCAAAATTAATTTTACTCCTTTTTTTAGCTTTATACTTGTATCATTAGGGTATAAAAATTCACGTAAGCATGTTTTTCATGTTTTCATTCCTGTATATAAATATTTGATGCTAAACTATTTAATGTGATAAAAATTTAAGTTTTGGGGGGATGAAAAATATTTTCAAAACTTTAATTTTATTTGTTTTCAAATGAATTACAAGTGAATTTGATTTGAAAAGAAAAATTGATCAAGTATATGAAGTTATATTAGGGAAGTAAAATTTGATTTTAGAAATGAGTAAAAGAGTTTAGTTTAAATTTTGAGTGATGAAGAAAAACTCTAAGTTATAAGTTTTTAGTGTAGAAAATGAATAATATAAGTAACGATCTTTATTAAGAAACATTTTAATTTTGAAAACATTAGAAATTTAAACTTTTATTTTTAATACTTAATTTTTTTTATTAAAATTAATTTTCAAAGTTATTATTATATTTATAAGTAAAAGTTTTGTATCAAGACTTTGGTTTAGAAAAAGAAAAGTAGAATTCAAAATTATTAAAGGTCTATCCAGATATATTAATCATTGCCTAAAAAGAAAAGAAAAGAAAAAAAGAAAAAGAAAAAAAGATGAGAAAAAAAAGGAAAAGAAAAAGAGAAAGAAAAAAAATATAAGGGAGGAGAAGCTTGAGGATTTGTGCCTAATCAAAAATTGGTTCTTCATTTGATCTTTTTAAAGTATAAGACTTGAGAAGATCTTAAGCTTATAGATATAATATAGTAAGTAAAATTAATCTTAATAAAATTTTTTAAGTGGAGATAACGAGAGAACTAAATTCTAAATTTGGAAGACTTACAATATTTCTAAATTAGATAGGAATTTATTTTTTCTTCTTTTTTAACAATAAAAATTTCTAAACTTTATGTTGGTCTCGCTTACTGAATATTTTTTCTAAATTAGATTACTATATTTCTAAATCTAAATTTTAGTAACTCCTAAAGAAATTTATATACATATCATACATATTTAGTTTTTAAAGATTGAAGTGTCACTTCAGGATAAGTAACATTTTAAGTTAGGGCGATTTTGATACGCCTAAAATATATAGTGTTTTTAGACACATTTTTATACCTATTTTTGAGATATTACACTTTAATGGAAGTTGTTTTTGTTTTTTTCTTTCAAGTAACGGTAAAAAGGTGAAAAATGCTTAAAGGAGTGAAAAAGAATCAAATTTAGAGCAAATAAATGAAAAATGTGCAAAAGTGTTTGGCGCCTAACCGCCAGATCCGGCACTTAAGTGTCGGGTAAACAGAGAAGGTTGCACCTAAGTGCTAGAGGCCCCGCTTTTAAGCGCCAGTGGCAGTTATTGGTTGAGTAAATTTGGTTTTTGCAAATTTTGAAGTGGTTTTTTAGGCACCTATTGGCTTAATAGGTGGTTATAACTACCATGGACAAATATTATTGCGAAAGGGTGCATCTCTTGGGAAAATACATCGAATTAAGACACATTTTAAAGAGATGCTGAGGCACCTTTTGGAGAATTATAAAAGAAAGAAGATTGGGACTTTGAAAGAGGTCTTGAAAGTACTGAAAAAGTTTTGAAATTTCAAAAATTGTGGTGTTAGTTGGAGAGATTTTCAGGCACCACATATTTATCATTTTTTTATTTCTAGTTTTAAACTGAGAGTGTTGTACAAGAGAAGAGATTCAAAGAAACTTTAAGAGTATGATGGAGGACTTGAGATAAGTTTTTATCTTTTGTTTTAGACTACTTTTAGTTTTAATTGAGACTTGTTGTTAGTTTGAAAATGATTTCTACTTTTAAACTAAAGTTTGGTTTTGTTTTCTTCATGGATTCTGAGTTGTTGTCTTTATCTTTCTTCTTAAAATGATAAGTAATTAAGTGTTGGATGGAAGTTTTGGATAGTATTGATCTTTAATATTGGAAGAGGTTTTAATTATTTAAATCTATGTACTTCATTTACTTCTTCATTTGGCCAATCCACATGTTAAAATTTGTTGTGAGAACATGTCAGAACCGGAATGGTGGCAAAGAAATAGGGAAACATTCAATGAAGGGTGTAGAGTTACAGGTTCTTAAAGTGATAGGTTAAATCCCCCAGCTTTGTTATTATTTTAGGTTTTGATACGAGATGTTAGCCCCCAAGTGAAGGGAATCGAGGGAACTCTACAGTGAGAGCTAGTATCTTCCTTACCTAGCCGTTCTTCAGAACTATTAAAACTTTAAATTAGCCAATGTTCTTTATAGCATCTCTAGTAAGGGTAAAGAATATTATTGCTCTTTTTTGGCACAGCATAATATGCATACATCCACAAAAAAATTCCTACACTTATTACTGATTCATGATAAGAAGAAAGATATTTTCATATTTAGTGCTTTTATTCTACAAAAACTCAAGTTATCTTTTTAAGTTTCCACTATTTATGTCAAAATAATAAAATTACCTAAAATATTTAAACTTACTTTACTGCAAAAAGGTATTTAGTTTAAATAATTATCCTTTTAAAAATAAAAAGTTTTCCAAAAAGTGCATATTGAATATCTTCCCTGTGGGTTTGATATTCAGGTCTTAATCAAACTGTCTTAAATTACTTGATAATGATATGTATACTTGCGTAGTATCCTAATATAAATTAAAAGTTAAATTCTTATTTTTTTCAGGATCAAGTTTTTGTTTTTATTACAAAATCAGGAAATATAAGTGAAAATTTTAATAAGAATTATTGTTATACCGTTGTATATAAGTAGTTTCGAGATCAGTATTATCCGTATGGTATCAAATGATCAGCTTGGGGGAGCAACAACTGAAGAACCAAATTTACTTCTTGCCAATTATTTAGAATTGTGTGCTACATTTAAATATGATGATGTATCAAATGATGCTAGAAGACTTATATATGGTTAAAATTTTTTGTTATCAACTGGATCTATCAAAAACTATGATACGATTACATTCATTATGGTCACAACTTCTATTGATTTAGTGCAGAAATTTCTTCCTAAATATTTTTCATCATAAAAAAGTGTGATGTTTTGAAATTATATTACAACTTTTTGTTAGTTTGAAGGGGAATCTATTTATGAAGCATGACAATGATTTAAAGAACCACCATACTATACTAGATTGGTTTATAATTCAAACCTTTTACAATGGATTAGCTTGATCTATCAGATCTATTATTGATGTCAATGCTATTGGTTCATTGATGTCAAAACCATTTAATGATGCTTATGCTTTAATTGAAGAGTTGACTACAAATAATTTTCAATGGCCTTGTGAAATGGTAAATCTTAAGAAAGTAGCCAATATTCATTAAAATGATGCTTTTTCCATGTTAGCAAATCAAGTTGCTGCAATTTCAAGGAAGTTAGATAAATTTTGAATAAACTCTTCTCAACTAGTTGCAATGACTGATAAGAATTCATTAGACCAAATAGTAGATTATCAAGCATCATTAGAAACTTTGAATGCCACAAACAACAAGCAGAATAATGCATATTCAAATTATTATAACCCAGGTTGAAAGAACCATCCAAACTTTAACTAGAATAATACTTCGGGTAATAATAATCAATAATAGGGGAACAATTAATTAAACCCATTGGGAAAGTAGAACAATTAAAGGAATAGTAATTACAAAGCTACTTACCCTTCAGGTTTTAATAGTAATCCACAATTTAAGGAGAAAAATTTATCTAAAGAAGTAGTGTTCCAAATGGAAAATTTGTTACAAAGTCAAGGAGATACAATTAGAAATATTGAGAATAAGTGGGAACAAATAACAATTTCTTTAAGTAATAGATCAAAAGAAACATTTCCTAGTAATACTGAAGTGAATCCCAAAAACCAGAATAAAGAGCAAGTTAAATCTACTCAAATTAGATACAGAAGAACTAGAAGGTAGAGCTCAAATAAAAACTGAAGTAGAGAGAAGAAAAATTGAAGAGCCTGAAGAGGACGCTTAGAAAGGTTTAGAGGAACCTATTTCTCCACTTAAAGTTGACTTGGAAAAACCACCACCTCCATTTTCTTAGAAGCTCCATCAAGAAGAGCTGGATAAACAATTTTAAATTTTTTTGGAAATTTTTAAGAAGCTTACAATTAATATTCCATTCGCTAAACCCTTAGAACAAATGCCAAGCTATGTGAAGTTTATGAAGGATATTATTTACAGAAAAAAAGAAGTTTGAAGATAACAAGATTGTTGCACTTAGTGAGGAGCGCAGTGCTTGAATTCAGAAAAAGCTTCCAGAAAAGCTTAATGATCCTGGTAGTTTCACAATTTCATGTGCAATAGGAGGCAGATTTTATGCGGAAGCTTTATGTGATTTAGGTGCAAGCATAAACCTTATGCTATTATTAATATTTAAAATATTGAGATTAGAAAAAACATCCCCTACTACTATAACTCTTCAGTTAGCAGATCGTTCAATAACATATCCTAAAGAAGTTATAGAAGATGTCTTAGTGAAAGTGGATCAATTTATCTTTCCTATTGATTTAATTATGTTATATATGGAGGAAGATAAGGAGATATCTTTCCTGTTGATTTCATTAAATAACAGGTAATGTTGTGGAATCACCTAAAAAGGCATACTTCAAATGTTTGCTAAGCTTGAGTTGAAGTTACCTCCTGAACATTTGAAGTATGCCTTTTTAGGTGATTCCTCAACATTATCTATTATAATTTCCTTAAAATTAACTACAGAAGAAGAAACGAGTTTAATGAAAACTTTGAAGAGTTATAAGAAAGCCATTGGATGGATAATTGCTGATATTAAAGGAATCAGTCATTTAATTTATATGCATAGAATTCATATGGATGAGAACTGCAAACCCAGAGTTCATCCTCAAAGGATATTAAATCATGTTTTGAAGGAATTTTTTAAGAAGGAAATTTTAAAGTGGTTAGATGCTGGATTTATCTACTCTATTTCAGATAGTTCATAGGTTAGTCTGATTCACTAAGTTCCTAAGAAAGGAGAAGTGATTATGACTATGAATGAGCATAATGAGTTAATACTTACAAGACAAGTCACAGGATGACAAATATTCATTGATTATAGAAAATTAAATCTCACCACAATGAAAGTTCATTTTATACTACCCTTTCTAGATCAAATGTTGGATAAACTAACTAAGCATAAATACTTTTATTTTCTGGATGAATATACTGGTTATCACCAAATACAAATAGCTTCTGAGGATTAATAGAAACCAACTTTTACCAGTCCTTAAGATACATTTACTTTTAAAAGAATTCCATTCGGTTTATGTAATGCCCCTGCTACATTTTAATAATTTATGATGACTATTTTTTGTGATATAACTCAACAAGGTATTGATGTTTTTATGGAAGATTTGGTCAGTGTATGAACTTCATTTGATCATGTTCGAAATTTATCAGAAGTTCTTAAGCATTGTGAAGAAACAAATTGGGTCCTTAATTAGGAAAAATGCCATTTTATAATAGTAGGAGGAATTATTTTGGGACATCAAATTTCATAAAATGGTTTAAGAGTAGACCCTACAAAAATTCAAGTGATCGCTAATTTACCTTACCCAACAAGTTTGAAGGAAATTAAGAGTTTTTTTAGAACATGTTGGATTCTATAGGTGGTATATTAAAGGCTTTAAAATTTGCCAAGTCTCTACCCCATTTACTTAAATAAGATGTAATTTTAATTTTGATAAAGATAGCCCTAAAGCTTTTGAATTATTAAAAGGAAAATTAGTTTGTGCAATAATTATTATTTCACCAGATTGGGAAAATCTTTTGAACTAATGTTTGATGCAAGTGATTATGCAATTGTAGCTGTTTTAGGACAAAAGCATGACAAGATTTTCAAAATAATCTACAATGCTAGTAGAATTCTTAATGAAGTTCAAATTAATTAAACCACAATTGTGAAAGAGTTATTAGCAGTAGTATATGCTTTTGATAAATTTAGATCATAATTAAATAGAACTAAATGTATTGTGCATTTGATCATTCTGTTATCAAGTATTTAATGAAAAAGAAGTATGTAAAATCAAGACTAATTAGATGGATTCTCCTTTTGCAAGAATTTGATCTTGAGATAGTAGATAGTAAGAGAGCTGAGAATCAAATTGTTGATCATCTATCTAAGCTTGAATTAGAAAAACCACTATGTTTTAAAAAAAGTGATTAATGTACATTTTCCAAATTAGAAATTGTCAATGTTAATGAGTGGCATGTTCCATAGTATGCCGACATTGTGAATTTCATTGTCAGTGATATTATATGCTATGCAATGAAATACCAACAAAAAAAGAAATTTTTATCTAAAATTAAGACTTATTTTGGGATGGCCCATTTTAATATAAACAAGGAAAGGATGTTATTATTCAGAGATGTTTGCATTTAGAAGTAACTTATGAAATTATTCAAAAATGTCATAATTCTAATTTTGGGGGACATTTTGGTGTTGATAGCAATCTATATTTTATTGGCCTACAATTTTTAGAGATGTTAATGCTTACATTAAAACTTGTAATTCATGTCAACGAGTAGGAAATATTTCTACAAGGAATTAGATGCCCCTCAATTATGTATTAGAAGTTGAGATTTTTTATGTTTGGGGATTATATTTCATGGGACCATTTATACCATCTTTCGGAAATTTATATATATTGTTGGCAGCAAATTATGTATCCAAATGGATAGAAGATGTAACTTTGCCTCGATTTGATTCTCAAAATGTTGCAAAGTTTTTACAAATGAACATATTTTACTGTTAGAGCTCTTCACCTAATAACTCATTAATCAAAATTCAAATGACTTTGAGAATTTAGAGTGCCCTATCCATGGGTTAATTAAGGCATCCGAAGAGAAAATGTGTGTTTTCAAAATTTAATTTAATTTAATTTAAATAATTATTTAAATTTAGAAAGGTAGTATTTTTAAAGTTTATTTTACTTAACTATCCAAAATAAAGTTTTTATTCATGATAAAATTTATAGAGGCCCCCTTAGGTTAGAGAATCAATTTAATTATTTTTAATTCCATGATTATTTTGAATAATTCCATGATTATTTTGAATTAAATTCCCACCATTATTATTTAATTATGAATCAATTTTAATAATCCAATTAAATGTAAAATAATGTTTTAATTACAAAAACTATCTTAATATTTTTTTAAACCTCAGAGAACTCAAGGAAACAAATTTTATATTTAAATGATTTTTAATTTAATTATTATAATTATTTTAATGGGAAAATAAGGAAAATTCATTTATAAGATTTTAAAAATTTATTTTTAACTTAAAAAAATTAGGAAAAATATCCTAGTGAGTTCTAAATGAGGAGGGAACAATCAGACACATTCTTAAATATTTTGGTATTTTTGAGATTATTAATTATTTTTAAATATTTTAAATTCAAAATAAAGCTAAAAAAGCGAGTATTTTTTCAAAAATAAGTTTTATTTTTCTTAAGTGCCCCTGATCATAAGGAACTCATAAAAATACTTTTCATAATTTTCCTAAGTGCATTTAATTTAACATAATTACTTTTCTATAAAAATACAAGTTTTCTTAGAAAATCAGCTTTAGTGCTAAAACTTAATCAAATAATTTTTAAATTTTTGCAGTGGGTAAAAATGATTTTTATACACATTGTGGAATTAGGTTTTTCAAATTTTTATCAATATTTAATTTACATAAATTAAAACAAGATATATACGTTTAATTAACTATAGAAATGTATTAAATACATCAAATCATCATAACATTCTCCTAAACTTCTCTGACCATTCGACACCTACTAAAATTATTCTCATAATTTCCCAAGTGGTATTTTAATTTATATAATTAAAATAGGCCAAAATAGTCATCTTAGCTTGAAAAATAAGGTTCGAGACACAAAGATGTCCTTCGAGCTTGCAAAAATCAGAGAACATCCCCTCTGTCATAAGGAATGAACACTATAAGTTTCAAGTCATGGTGAGCAATGCTAGATCATAACGAATTAAAATACCCTAGAGAGTATTTAATTCATTAAAAATCATAGAGTTAACAAATAATTTTTATTTTTAGTTCATATTGTTCTCCTCTATTCACAGAGCAAGAGGATATTTTTTTTTATTTTTACGATTTTTTTAGAGAAAGATACACATTTTTAAAGTTTTGGTATTTAAATAAAAAAATAAATCCAGATTTTTCTATTTAAACGTGCGGCGCCTCCTCAACCTATGAAGGCTCTGAAAAGCTACATGGTGCTTCGTTTCTCGACGCTGCAAGACAACTCAGCTGCCATGCAGCCCACCTTTTCATTCCAAAGTTTTATCCAGCTTGATCACCTGCGTCTATTGAGTAAACGCGCGATCAGACGACTCTCCTTCATCATCCCCAAGTGTCCAAACCTGAGAACCTTTCACACTAAAACCTTAATATATTCATCTAGACTCAACCAAATCGCATGGAGTTTGTTTCTAAACATTCATCTACTCAGAAAGAGATATCTATATGGCTTATACGGTATGTAATACAGTATATATGTATGGAGAATTGATTTAAGCTCGGTTTAGGGTTGAGGTTTAATACCTTTATCTGAGAGGAGAGGCCTCAATCGGTTGGTTGTGGCATCCTTGATTGGATCCAATGAACCTCCATATGAGATCTTAGGCCCTAGTGAAATGTCTAAGTATGATTTCGATCAAGCTCAATTTTAGGTGTTGGTCTAGAGCTAGGTTAGAGGCTCTCTATGATGGGGATTTTGTGGGGAATCAACTCCTCTCACTTTGGGGATTGTGTGTGCACAGTTAGTTGGAGTTTGGTGGACTGTGGAAGTGTGGAGAAAAATGTCGTGATTTGAGCTAAAATTTTGAACTCAAAATTGAGCTCTCATAGTAGGAACTAGAAGGAGAAAATATTAGAATCGGGATGAGAAGTTCTTGGACAGTCTCTGGAAGCAATTGGACAGAGTTTTCCCAAGCACTTTTGCTAACTCTCCCTTCTATCCATGGGAGGAGGGTTTAAATAAAATGGCTTAGGGTGGTTACGAGGGTCAATCAATGGGTGAAAAATAAGGCTTAGATGGAGGGTTTAAGAGTGTCAAAGCCAATTATAATTGGCCAACTGAGAAAGGTGTGAATGGGTTTGGATGGAGGCATGGGGCTCTCGGTTTTGGTATTTTTATGTAACTAGGGTGGCTGGCCAGAGCAGAGGAGGTGGTCAGGTAAGCCAGGGGGAGCTTATGATGGTAAGCTACAAATGGTTAGTGATGATGGTGAGGATATTTTTTGTTTAGGCCATAAATGTGTAAAATCCATTAAACCAAGGGACCATTGGTCCAAAGCTCAAATAGGGTGGGTTAGGTGGGTCTAGCCTGGTTGCTAGGCTCCATTTGGTGGTTGTGGTGTCATTAATTTGGTTACTTAGGCATGGCTTAGTCAATTTTTGTTCATGGGTTCAGTTTCAGCCAATTATTTTGAAGTTGGGTTTGGTTTGGGCTAGTCATAACATTAAACTCAATTGATTGAGCAATATTGTGTGGATGATTGCCACAAAGAGTTTAGAAAAGGTTTGGAGTTATTTTGAATTGATTAGGAGGTTTGATTTTAACGAATTTTGACATTTGGTCAATTTGGGGATGTTGGGTTAGGCTTGAGTTTAGGTTGGGCTAAAGTTGGGTTGAGTCCTAATTGAGAGGTTAAAATGGTATAGAGGGATGTGATAAAGAGTTTTCAACATTAAGTGGGTGTCAATTTTGAGGTTATGGCCTTCAATTTGGTGGAATTTAGGCACATGAAATTTTGGATTTGGTTTGGAATTGAGTGAATTTGAATCCTGACTAAGGTCAATTGAGTGTTCAATTTGGTGTGTGGAGAAGTTTCAAAGATTTTATGATGAATAATTGGGCCAATTTGAAGGATTCGTGTGTTCAATTTAGTTAGATTTGGTTTTATGCAAATTGGGGCTTCTTGATTTGGGTTAAAATTACACTAAATGTGGGTCAATTGGACTAGGATTTGGTTTGAATTGAGTTCAACCAAGGTGAATTTTAATTTATAATTTACATTTTGGAGAATTTGGGTCAAATTGATGGACATTTATGGTGAATTGTGGAAATTGAGCCTTTAAGGGCAATTTGGGATTTTTGTCAAAGTGAGGTGTCAACCACCCTATTTGAGCCATTGAGCAATGGAAAACTCCACTTTGGGTCCTTCTTGTACTGGTCTGTGCTAGACCTTAGCCGAAGGCTAGTGGGTCGAGGGGACCATCTACATGAGTCTCCCGAAATAGCTCAATGACCAACACCCAAGTCAACACTAAGGCCAAGCAGTCGAGCTCCCTAATATTGACTCCACCTACTAAGTGCTAGATTTTAAGACCAATATAAGCAGACAACCTTGATGTCTTATGACTTGGTAGTTTAATTCTAAGGAAGAAAATGATTTAGCTGAGGAAGATAGGTTTTGCTATTGAAGATGGTCATGCTACCCACCATGCTAGCTCTAAGCTCCTTGCCGTGAAGATTTTAAGTTTTCTAGAGTGTCAAATTATGATGTCAAATCAGGTGGCCCTATCATTGTAGCTCCTTAAAAAATTATTGGGGCATGTTAAAGTTGATTAGAATGATAGCGGTTAGGATCCCAAGGTTCCCTTGTTCCGGCACCACTATTTTTTATTGGATTCACTTAGTCCAAATGAATTTACTGAACCCAACTTAATGAGTTCCATTATTTCATTTATATCGTGGGAAACCTCGTTAGCAACCGTTGGTTACCTCCTCTGAGGGATTCCCGATCATCCAATAGAGACGTCTTAATTAAGTTATAGTTGTGGTTTTTTTGTTATGTTTGTAATTAAATATTGAGTTAACTTATATTTTGAATGTTGTGGCGATGAATTTTATCTTTGTTGATTTTAGTTTTAGTTTTAGTTTTGGTTTTAGTTTTGGTAATGGGGCTATTCTGACAATTTTAGTTTTCATGCAGGGTGACATTATTATTTAGCATGCAAGTTTGGGTTTTGTTCATACATGAACGTAAGTAAGGACAATGTGGAAAGCTTAAGAAAAGATAATGTTGTAAACTATAAAAGCCTACCTCGTGAGTCTTCTTGTTCCACCACCTGAAACTCAAACTGCATGTTAGAACATTTTATGTAAAGTGGAAAGTAAGGTTTTAGTGACATACCTAAACCTAGGTCATATCTTGGTGGGTCCCTATTGGTTTGATTAAAAATGGTTTTTGTTAAGTAAAACATATTAAGTTTAGTAGACCTCCGAGGTATCCAACAGATCTAGAGAAAGAAGCAGGTCCATGCTTCCCTCTCACCACCTGGTGAAAAGTCTCGAGCTCTTTTTAAACTTTTTATGTTGCTTAATAATCCATCCTGTAAATACCTTTAATGCTCAATGAACATTGATGTTTCAATTTTCCCTAAGATTAGGGTAATTATCACTTATAATTTAATTTGAGAATTATGTAGGTGAAGTTCCTTAAAGGGGCAAGTTAATGTCATCAAGTCACTTAGCCAACTTTTTAATTTGGGCTTGTAGTGTTTTAAACATGTTCAATTTTAATTATGTTTACTTTTCTAATCCTCATTTAATAAGATTTGATTTAGCTTAGGTCACTACTAAGCCATTTAGAGTTAGGTGGATGTCTTGGTTATTTTTTGAAAAGAGATTGAATTTTAAGTGGTAATGATTCAATTTTGAAAGTCATTTGAACATCAAATAGAGGTGTTAAATTAGTGATTTATCAACTTCCAAAGTCATACCCCTAGGTCTTGGGTCATTTAATTGCCTAGACTTCCAAATTTTAATAATATAAGGAAATTACTAATTTATCCTTTAATTATGGAGAGAGCGAGGTTGGTTTCTACCAATTAATCCCCTTGTGTTTTAATCATCCAAATAAGCTAGTTCAAATCAGAGACTACCCTTTTCCCTCCTTAATATAAGCTTAAATGTTAATTAATGCTAAATTTCCAAAATTACACTTTTGCCCCTAAGTCTCTATCACTTTATAACTTGTCAAATTTAACTCAAATGACTTTGGAAATTTTATTCCACCTCCTCATAGGTCAATTAAGACATCAGAGGAGAGAATGTGATTTTTTAAATTTTAATTTAATTTACATATTTATTTTAATGCAAAAATATAATTTTTCAAAGAAAATTCCATAACTTAACCAAGATAGACATATAATAGAGAAGCATTCGGGCCAAATTTCATGATTTATTGAATTATATCAGAATTTTAAGAATTATTTTAAATTTTGGAGTTTTTATTAATTACAAAATATTTTAAACGTGGAAAATTAACTTTTATATTTTTATTAAATCTCTCTGGTGTCAAGGGACACAGCGAAACAAATTTCATATTTTTCTAAATTTTCTTTGAGTTATTAGAATTATTTTAGTGAAAATCCATTTTTAACCTTTAAAAATTATTTTAACCTTTAAAGTTCAATATCTTCACTTAGAAAATTATGAAAAAATTTTCAATTGTTCCTAAGTGCTTAGGAAGCAATTTAGAACATTTTCATGAATTTATTTTTTTGTGAGCTTTATCATTTTTTATTTATTTAAATTTTAAAAAGAGACTTGAAAATGGAATTTTTATTTTAATTTCAATTTTTTTAAAAAAACAAAAATCCTCTGATCACAGAGAACTCCAAAAAATAATTTTTTATATATTTAGGAGTTATATTTTAATTGGTAAAAATCATTTTAGTACCCAAAATGTGACTTAACTTGAAAATTCAATTTGAGTTATTAAATCAGCTCAAATATTTTGAAACTTTTATGGGGAGTTCTCTAAACTTTAAATCACAGTAGAGATTAAAAATTAATTCATAAGTTAAGGACTGCTCCAAAATGAGAATTGAAAGTTGTTGATCAATCTCAAGACATGTGTCATGTGAAAATGTTGACATTGTTGAAGAAGATTTGTGAAACTTTGTGAGGTTTTGTGCAGAACGTGAAACTCCGTTGGGTTGTTAAGAGAATTAGCGCAGACAAAGATAGTTGCACGAGCCAAGGGTAAGAGACCTTAAAATCAAGAGAATAAACTCAATAGATTTACTTTCTTTTCTTGTTGTTTTTATCATGTTTATTTCTCAAAATATGTTTTCAAATTTTAATTTTAGTTGGTTGATTTTTCAAAAGAGAGTTGTATTATTGTTTGTTTGTTTGTTATTTTTTTTTATTATTTTATTGTTATTATTGTCAAATTTTCTTGTTTCGATCTTTGTTCATTGTAATTTTGAACCAATGTTTGCTTCGTGACTTTTATCCATCGCAAAATTGAGGCAATTGAACTAACAAATAAATTTTCGAAAGAAACTTCTTTAATTTTCTCCAATAAATGTTATAGATCAAGTGTAGGCTAACGCCTCAATAAGTACAATATGTTAATTGCATCAAAGTACATCCAAAAAATCTCAGGCCAAGTACATATAATAAGTTGAGTATATCTAATATATATCATATATGTTGTAATGTAGTAAAGAGAAAAAAAATCCTTTGACCATATGTTCCTATTCTGATAAGCTCCTGATCGAGCAGGCCTTCTAAGCCATGCTCCAGGATAGAGTTCCCTTTGGCTTAACTGATGTTGCACCAAGCAAACAACCTCAAAGTCTTATACCTAAAGATGAGATGAGGATTTATGTTGCAACAGGAAAACAACCTCGAAGTCTTATGACTTTGTTTTTTAATTCTAAGGAAAGAAGTAAGTTTAGCTGATAAAGACAAACTTTGTTGTTAAAGATAGTCGTGATGCCCACCATGCTAGCTCCAAGCTCCTTATCGTGAAGAGTTTAATTTTTCTAGGGTGTCAAGTTAATATGTCAAATCAGCTAGCCCTATGGTTGAAGTTCTTTAAATTTTTATGGGGGGATGTTAAAGTTGATTAGAGCTACACCAGTTAGAATCCCACGGTTCCCTCGTTCTGGCACCACCATTTTCTATTGGATTCACTTAGTTCAAATGAATTTATCAAACTTAATATAATAAGTTCCATAATTTCAATTAGACCGTGGGAAGCTTCGTTAGCAACCATAGGTTACCTCTTTTGAGAGGTTCCTGACAGCGATTTTATATATGCCTAAAAATACAAGAATTTGGTACTGCTGCTAGAAGATTTAAATCCTCGGCAACGTCACCAAAAACTTGATAACGGTTATAGATTTGATAAAAATGTGTAGAAAATATTCAATAATTACAAAGTCACACTTATCAACACAAGTATACGCATCACTCAAGTAATATAGGGCTCTAATGGAGTCCTGGATATCGATCCCACAGAGAGTAATATTAGAGCCTACGAACTAAGACTAAAAAAATCAATACTTAATCACAACAATTTAATTCAAATTGCATATTTGTCACTAATAGGCAATTGAAAATAAAAATGTAATTTTAATAAACTCTTAATTAACTAATTCTACTAATAAAGTTTCTAATGTGAAGTTCAACATATAAGAAAGAATCCTTCCCCTTGTCAATAAATTTAAGTGAATGGATAAATTGAATCAGTTCACATTGTATTGTGCCAAATAGGAGCATACCTATTCTTTACCCTTTGGACCAGGCATAAAGAACAGTGACTAATCCTATGCTTGGTTACTAAATATGCGGCTAGGCTGGGAGGATACCAGCTCTCACTTCGGAGCTCCCACATTCCCCTCGTCTGAGGGCTAACATATACACTTCAACACCTAAAGGATAGAACCAAATTGAGGATTTTAGTCAGTCACTTTAAAATCTCCAATTCTACGACCGATAATTTTTATTTTCTTATTTATTTGCACCCAACTTTCAATGACTTTGACCTCCCTAATTCTTGGATGTAATCTTCACTTTAGTTGTAAAACTCATTATATTTTAACAAATCAATTGGCCATATTGAATGTAAATTAAGATTGAAGTGAAAAGATCATCACACCTTCTTTTACATTCTCATGGCACAACCAAATAAAATCACCATTTCATAAAATCTCAAGACAAGGGGAAAGACAGAAAACTACTCAGAACTCATGGAGAAGATACGACAAAGCTTGAAATTTATATATAAAAATAAAGTCATACAAACTTCAATAAGTAAATACAACTTATCTCTAATTCCTCCCCAAGCAAACTCCTCAAAGTTCCTCTGAATCTCTTCCTTTCTTTACAGCACACGAAATTCTCCTTTGAAGCGGCAAGGAGGAAGAAATCTCTCACTTTCCTTCCACTCTTACAATCGCTCAAAGAATTACTCACAATACTAACCACTCTCTACACTCTAATGGGCACCACAAACAATAAAGACTCCACGGACACCCTTAAACACACGTGGACACCCCAAGCCAACTCTTTTTTGGCCTCCAAATGTTTCCTTTAAAGTTGTAGAAGAGTTTACAAGAGTTGCCCAAGCGTCCCTTAAAAAATCGCTCACATTCAATGCATCTGTTGAGAGAACCGACGTGCTCGATGTCGGCGGCCTCGATGGCGCCGTTGGAGGCCTTCTATAATATTTAATTCTTGACTCTCGGCAAAAACTCGTCGTCGGCGCCCAAGATCAAACCTTCATATTTTGGTCATTTTTGCTCCAAATTTGCTTCTTTTTGCATCTTTTTGCACCAATGACCATAATTCAACATACCTGCAGCAAAACATCAAAAATAACTTTCTTTATAGAGCAATATCCTCAATATCTATGTAAAATAGGTATGAAAATCTCAACATATTTTCCTTTGGTCAAAATTCCCCAAACTTAACTATTACTTGTCCTCAAGTAATTTTAGTACTACATAAAAGTTATGATCTACTGTGGTAAATTTTTAATTCAGAAATGCTATATGTTTGATTTAAGTAAATATCATAGTGAGATTTTCAGAAGAATTTTAAGTAATTAAATTAACTTTCTAGGTACAAGACTATCTAGTCATCAAATTTAAGAGTTCTAGTTTTCTATTCATTTCAAGAATGACTATATGTTGTAATATCAAGTCACTTAAAAGATTCAAATGATAGGAACTTCATGAGAGCATTACTAGTAAAAGATGTTATTCCTTAAATATAAGTTCAGGAATGTATTTAGGTTTTCCCTTTAGGTAGGTCCAAGTGAAGCCAATTTTTTATTAGGCATCTCCTCAAGCTTCTCCTCACTTATATATATTTTTTTTCATTTGGATTGATTTCAATCCTATATATTTTTCTTTTCTTTTCAGGGATTGTTGTCAATCCTTTCTTTTTCTTTTTCAAGTGAAGATTACTATATCTGGATAGCCTTTAATAATTTTGAACTTCACTTTTTTTCCCAAAATTTGAAACTCAAAGCATTCCTTTATCTTTTAAGTATTTCATAGCTTTTACATCATTGAGCCCCAATCTTTTCTTCTCAAATGAATTTCTAAGATTCTTAATATTTCAAAATATAGTTTTCTTAACTTTAATAAGTTAACTATATTCTTATTCTGTTATACTAAATATCTTAATCTACAAAATTAATTTACTGACAAAAATATTACTTTAAATCTACCATGATATTTAAATATCTACAAAATATAGTTTTCTGAATTAAATTCACTACAAAAATCATATTAAAAATTTTTTAAAATATTTAAATTGAGAACATATAATAGTTAATCTTTTTCTTCCCTCTCCCAAACTTAATTTTTTCAATATGGAATGATATAGGTGGAAAGAAAAAATCTAAATATAAATCATACCTCAGTACTTTATGAATTTTCATCTTTCTAAACTGGTCTGTAATTTTAGGAGCTTCTTATACATATAAATCATTATAGAATTTGTTGGGTAGTGAAATTTTGAAATAAGTACAAAACTAAATATTATACAAACACTATATTTCACTAACACGTCACAATACTAAATCTAAACAATTACAAATATATCACAATGCAAAAAAAAATCACATCACATTCAAGTTTTACAAAGAACTAATCAAAGTCTATTATAACTACACATGCAAATTTAAAACTTTAACATCAATCTAATCAAAATTATGAAAAGATTTCCAAAATACACTTCAAATACTCAAATAATGGCTTCCAAGAGTGACTCTTAGAGTTCAAAACTAAGTTCAATTAATTTCTTCCCAATATTCTCTCCACATTCTCAATTTTATTTGGATCTCCTCAATGTGGAAGAAATTCAAGGTGAAAATCAAATATATTTAGTTTGGAGTGAAGCTCTTACCGAGAGATGATAAAATACGGTGTCTAAATGCCTTGAAATTGCCCCAAATCCAAGATCTTCAAGCCCTAGATCAAAATTTCCATTTTTTAAGAGGAAGGGGATGATGGATAGTGGCGGTTGACTAGTCAAAATTGCGGTTAAAATTTTTTTTTTGATACCTTGCCGTTGGCGGGGTCGTCAGCACCGTCGGCGAGCTCTTTTAAATTAGATAGCCCAAGTCTCGGGAAAAATCTGCCGTCCGTCGGTGAGATTTTTAAAATTGGTTCAATTTCTAGATTTTTGCGATTTTGATCAATTTTAAGCCTGATCGACATTCGTTCAATCATTCTAAACATAAATTTGAGTGACTAAATAATGTACAAACACAAATAAACATTAACAACCCAAAACATCACAATTATATATAAAATCCAAGGGTTACAATACACGTTACACAACACACATAAGTTTGGTATTTTCTCAACCTTAATACATCAATTCAGCGTCACAATCCAAGCCACAATACTCTAAACGCTGAAAACAAACATTTTATGCTCAATCTCAACTATGCTGAGATCTAAAATCAAAATTAAAAATTAAAGCAAACACATAAGTTTAAATCAAATCACACTCATAAAAATATAGGTAGTAAAGTAAATCTACTACTCCTCTGATTCAGTGTTTGTTTCTCCTCTGATATCACCCACTGATTGAACATGAACGAAGAGGTTATAAAAGGGTTGGTGTGGGAATTCTTCAGTGGAGTCCTCTTCTATCAATCACATCTTTCTCATCAATCGTATCAAACTTCCTTCGATATGTCCAGATTGATCAAAATACTCTTTCATCCTCCAATCTAGATGATCAAAAAAATCAGAGATATTGTTAATTACATTCATAACATTTTGTACCTCTTTCTCCAGTTTCTTGATTCTACGTAGGATCACTAGTGTCTTCTCCAGAACTAGAGGCTGAATAGGAAGTGATTTATAAGACGATTGATTCGTAATAATAGTCATATCATTCTCATCTTCATTGGCTGGGAACTTCTGGGTTGGGTCCAAAAGCTTCCAAGGTAGAAGTACCTTTTTCCCAATTCTCATAAGATACTTGGAACTGACTGCAAACTAAGAAAATTGTTGAAGGATGTTTAAGCCCATAAGTTGAACAATCAGGCCAAAACAGACTTCACAATTATCAATTCAATATCAATCGACAGTCCCATTTTAATACAGTAATTTAGAATAATAGTTTGTTTAGTAACTTTACCGATCCTGATTGTCGGTAATAGTTTTGTAGAAATGAAGAAGTGTCAGTGTTTAGAAATGGGGTTTAGAAGTGTAGCAGAGAAACTAACATACCCATTTTCTCTCATTTCTCAGACTTTAGTCTCGTCCGTCAAAAATTGGTAGATCTCATTCATCAGATTTCTTTTTGGGACGAAGTTGGAATAATGGAAGATAGGAACATTCTCAATCATATTTAACTCATTAATTCGCGCAGGACTAAAAGTTATCCATCTGCCTCGCACATAAATGGATCCATGGTTGATTCTATGCAAATTAGCATAAAACTCCTTCACCATAGGAACCACTACGGCGGCAATAGTGTAGCACAACACTTCTCATCATCATCTCACAATCATCTCTTTAATTACTGTCGAAGGATTGTTCAATTCTCGATTCACGAATCCTCTTTATTTGATTAATCTCCTCTTTGTCAGTACTTCGTTGAAGATTCGTTGCGCCTCAGAACTAATGAACTTTCTTTAGTTGAACACTCAAAATCTAGGGTTTTTAGTGGAATTGGAAGCCATAGGGATAAATTTGGTGGAGTTTCAATTTGTTTTTAGGTAATATGAATTTAAGAACCAAGTTTGGAAGTTTATAGGGAGTAAATCTTGCCTAAAACCGCCAAAAACTGACATTTAAAACTCCGGATACGGTCATCTCGCCGTTCTCGCCATCAACAGCATCGATGGCGCTATCGGCAAGCCTTGAGAATTAATTTTCTGGGCTCTCGGGAAAAACCCATCATCGGCGGCGTCGAGCCCGTCGTCGATGCCCAATGTAAAAATTTCACAGTTTCGCTCTGGTCCGAATGCGTTCCAATTTTCTCTATGTATCCAATTTTTATGATGATTCAAGGGTAAATACAAGTAGTAGAGTGCAAAAATACCACAAAATAATAATAATTTCAAACAAAAACACTATATTTGCAATTAAAATAAAGATAACTATGGGTTGCCTCCCATAAAGTGCTTGGTTTAACGTCGTCAGCCCAACCTATTCAGATATTATTCAGGTTGACTGACCATTAAAACCTCTTTAAAATTTGGACTTTTACCCTCAAAATACGACTTTAATTTATATTCATTTACTTTAAATCTATTCCTAATATTTTGATCTTCAATTTCAACAGCTTCGTAAGTATAAACTCGAGTCACAGTAAAGGGTCCTAACCAACGAGACTTCAATTTCCTAGGGAATAACTTCAGCCTTGTATTGTAAAGCAAAACTTCTTATCTTGGTTCAAATTCTTCTGGTTAATCTTCTAATCATGTCATAACTTTAGTTTCTCCTAATAAATTCTATCGTTATCATAAGATTCCTTTCTTAATTCTTCCAATTCATTTACTTGTGACAATGTCTTCTCACCAGCATCTTTCAAATTATAATTAAATTTTTTAATCGCCCAATATGCTTTATGCTCCAATTCTATTGATAAGTGACAAGTCTTTCCAAAAATCAGCCTGTAAGGAGTCATTCCAATAGGAGTTTTTTAAGCAGTCCTGTAAGCCGATAATGTAGTATCCAGTATAATAGACCAATCTACTGTACTAGGGTTTACGGTCTTCTCCAGTATTTTTTTAGTATCTATATTAGAAACTTCAGCTAACCCACTAGTCTGAGGGTGATAGGAAGTAGAGATTCTATGAACAACATTAAACTTTTCTGTCAATCTCTGAATGTACTTATTCCTAAAATGGGATCCTTCGTCAGTGATCATCACTCTCGGCATTCCTATCTAGTGAAAATGTTTTTCATTAAAAATATTGAAACACTTTTAGCATCACAACGAGGTAAAGATTGTGATTCAATCCACTTTGAAATGTAGTCTACTGTAACTAATATGTTTAATTTCCTACATGAAGGAATAAATGGTCCCATGAAATCCAATCCCCAAGAATCAAAGATCTCAACTTCTAACATGAAGTTCAGAGGCATTTCATTTCTTCTAGATTTATTGCCTACTCGTTGGCATCAATCACAAGTTTTAACGTATCTGTAAACATCTCCAAAGAGAGTAGGCCAACAGAATCCAACTTGTAAAATTTTATAAGCAGTTTTATCAGTTCCAAAATATCCTTCAAATTCAAAATCATGATATTTCTGAATAATTAGTTCAGTTTCTTCATAAGGTACACATCTTCTCATTATAAGATCCTTACATTGTTTATATAAATAAGGCTCATCCCAATAATGTGCTTTCGCATCATGAATGAATTTTCTTTTTTGTTGGAATGTCAGCATAGGTGGCAAAATATCACTTACAATAAAATTAACAGTATCAGCATACTATGGTATTTTCCAGTCATTAATATTATAGAGTTTTTCATCAGGGAAACTATCCATAATTTCATTTTCAGTGTCAGATAATTCATGATATTCTAATCTTGACAAATGATTAGCAATTTGATTATTAGTTCCCTTTCTATTAATAACCACAAAATCAAATTATTGCATCAAAAGTATCCATCTAATTAACCTTGGTTTGGCATCCTTCTTTTGCATCAGATATTTCATAGCAGAGTGATCAGTGTGCATTTAGTCTTACTTAAATAAGATCTAAATTTGTCAAAAGCATACACAATAGCCAGTAACTCTTTTTTAGTAACATAGTGGTTAATTTGAGCATTGTTAAGAGTTTTATTAGCGTAGTTTATAACTTTAAAAATATTATCATACTTTTGTCCAAGAACAGCTCCATTAGCATAATCACTAGCATCACACAGCAGTTCGAATGGTAATATCCGGCATCTCAAATCTTTACTGAACATAATCTAATTCTTCATTTTCTATTTCATCCAAAATAATCTCATCTTTGTCTTCAAAATTTTTTTTTTCTTCAAAATATTCTTTAAAATGCTCGTTCAATAGATGTTCACTAATTTCCATGCGAAAACATTCATTATCTCTTTCAACAACAAGGTATTTCATAGATTTTGCAATGTTAAAAGTCACTTCTTGATCTTTAACTCTCATAGTTAATTCTCATTTTTGAACATCTATCATAGCACTTCCAGTAGTTGAAAAAGGTCACCATAAAATTATAGGTATTTCTTTATCTTCCTCCATATGTAAAACAATAAAATCCACAAGAAAGATAAATTTATCAACTTTTACTAACACATCTTCTATAACTCCCTTAGGATAAGTAACTGAACGATCCGCTAACTGAAGAGTTACAGAAGTAGGTGAGACTTCTCCTAATCCTAATCTTTTGAAAATTGATAAAGGCATAAGATTAATGTTGACTCCCAAATCACATAAATTTCTTCCACAAAATCTTTCACCGATAGCACATGGTATAGAGAAACTACGTGGATCTTTTAATTTTTTAGGAAGTTTTATCTGAATAATTGCACTACACTCTTCGCTAAGTGCAACAGTCTCATTATCAGTGAACTTCCTTTTCTTGTTCAAAATATATTTTATAAACTTCACATATTTGGGCATTTGCTACAAAACTTCTACGAAAGGAATATTTACCGTTAATTTCTTAAGAATTTCTATAAACTTGTAAAATTGTTTATCCTTTTTTTGTTGCTTCAATCTTTAAGGAAACGATGGTGGAGGTTTCTCCACAGTAATTTTCATTGATGTAAGTGGATATTCTAATCTGGGTATTCATGATCCTTTTCTTTTCATGTATCCACTTTCTCTTTTTCAGTTTTCATTTCTTTCTGCACTCATGTTTCCAATTCTTTTCCACTTCGTAATTGTATCATTTTTATCAGTTTCTTTCCTTGATCTTTAGGATTTGGTTCCACAGTACTAGGAAAATTTCTTGATGTTCGGTTACTAAGCGTAATAGTGATATGCCCCAATTGGTTTCAAATATTTATGATAGCAGTTCCTTGATTTTTTAACTGGTTTCCTTGAATTTGTAATTGATTTCCTTGATTTTGTAATTCATGACCCAAGTTCAGTATCAGCTCTTCCATAGATAACTTCTTTTCCTTAAATTGAGTGTTACTGTTAAATCTTGGAGGATAAGAGGGTCTATAATTAACTTTTCCTTGGTTGGATGAATTTCCCAATAGGTTTACTGTGTTGTTTGCTCATTGTTGATTTGTAGAAGAATTGTTATTCCAATTAAAGTTTGGATGACTCTTCCAACCTGGGTTTTTATAGTTCAAATAAGGATTGTTGGGTCTATTTTTAATAGCATTTGAAGTCTCACAAGAGGGTTGAACATCCACAAATTGGCCAGAAAAATTCTCTTCCATCATAGTAGGTGTTGGAGAATAATTCATTCCATAATGATCTAATTTCTATGATATTGCAGCAATCTGCGAAGCTAACATAGATATTGCTTCAGAATCTTGCATACTAGCTACTCTTTTAGGATTTACCCTTTCATAGGGCCATTGAAAATTGTTGGTAGTCATCTCTTCTATCAACGAATAAGCCTCATCAAAAGGTTTTGACATTAAAGAACCACCAGTCGCAGTATCTATAATCGATCTAAGAGATCCCACTAATCTATTGTAAAAATTTTAAATTATCAACCAATCTGGTAACAAATGATGTGGGCACTTCCTAAGAAGATCTTTAAAATCTCTCTCAAGCTTCATATAACGACTCTCCATCAATCTAACAAAATGATGCTATGTCATTTCTAAGTTTAGCAGTTTTGGATGGAGGGAAATATTTGGATAGAGATTTCTGTGAAATTTCTCCCCAAGTTCTAATAGATCTAGGTGCTAACAAATTTAACCATATCTTAGCCTTATCCCTAAGTGAAAAAGGAAAAAGTCTAAGTCTAGCAGCATCATTCCAAACTCTGTCATATTTAAACGTAGCATAAAGTTCTAAAAAACTAGCGATGTGTAAATTAGGATCTTCATTTGGTGTACCTCTGAATTGATTATTTTATACCATTTGGATAATAACAGGTTTGAGCTCAAATGAATTAGCAGCTACATCAGGATTTTGGATGGATAAGTGAATTTCAACTATTGTAGGATTTGCATAATCTCTTAGAGGTCTAGGTTGATGTTCATTTTCTATTCCTTGATTATTCACATTATTTTCTATTGTGTCAGGATTTCTAGGTTCTTTTCTTAGTTTCATAATTCTCCTAACAGTGTGTTCTAACTCCGAATCGTAGGGTACATGATTTTTTTAGGTAAAAATTTATGCATACAATTGAAATTAGTACACAGAAAAATAGTTGATTAAATATGAAAATAAGTTGTAATTCATGTCAAAGTTTTTTAATAGTCCTAATTTGTCCGTTACTCTAATTATGATTTTTTTTAAAATGTAATTTTTACTCCCCGCCCAACGGCGTCAAAAACTTGACAACAACTTTACATATGCTTAAAAATACAAGAATTTGATACTACTGCTAGAAGATTTAAATCCTCAACAACGGTGCCAAAAACTTGATAACGATTATAAATTTGATAATAATGTGCATAAAATATTCAATAATTACAAAGTCACACTTATCAACACAAGTATACGCATCGCTCAAGTAATATTGAGCTCTAATGAAGTCCTGGATATGGATCCCACAGAGAGTAATATTAGAGGCTACGAACTAAGATTTAAAAAATCAACACTTAATCGCAACAATATAATTCAAATTGCATATTTGTCGCTAATAAGCAATTGAAAGTAAAAAAGTAATTTTAATAAAATTTTAATTAACTAATTCCACTAATAAAGTTTCTAATGTAAAGTTCAAAATATAAGAAAGAATCATTCCCCTTCTCAACAAATTTAAGTGAATGGATAAATTGAGTTAGTTCAAATTGTGTTGTGCCAAATAGGAGCATACCTATTCTTTATCTTTTGGACCAGACATAAAAAACATTGATTCTATGCTTGGTTACTGAATTTGTGGCTAGGCTGGGAGGATATTAGCTCTCACTTCGGAGCTCTCACGTTCCCCTCGCATGAGGGCTAACATCTACACTTTAGCACCCAAACGATAGGACCGAATTGAGGATTTTAGTCTGTCACTCTAAAATCTCTAATTCTACGCCCCATAATTTTTATTTCCCTATTTATTTGCACCCAACTTTTAAGGAATTTGACCTCCCTAAATCTTGGATGTAATCTGCACTTTAGTAGTAAAACTCAACATATTTTAACAAATCAATTTGCCATATTGAAGTGAAAAGATCAGCACAACTTCTTTAACCTTCTCATGGCTCAACCAATTCAAATCACCATTTCACAAAATCTTAAGACAAGGAGAAAGATAGAAAAAACAACTCAGAACTCATGGAGAAGATACGACAAAACTTGGAATTTATATATAAAAACAAATTCATACAAACTTCTATAAGTAAATACAACTTATCTTTAATTCCTCCCCAAGAAAACTCCTTGAAGTTCCTCTGAATCTTTTCCTTTCTTTACAGTACACAGAATTCTCCTTTGAAACGGCAAGAAGAAAGAAATCTCTCACTTTCCTTCCACTCTTATAATCTTTCGAAGAACTCCTCATAATACTAACCACTTTCTACACTCTAATGGGCACCACAAACAACAAACACTCCGCGGACACCCGTAGACACACGTGGACACCCTAAGCCAACTCTTTTTTGGCCTCCAAATGTTTCTTTTAAAGTTGTAGAAGAGTTTTCAAGAGTTGTCCAAGCGTCCCTCCAAAAATTGTCTACATTCAATGCAACTATTGAGAGAACCGACGTGCTCGCCGTCGGTGGCCTTCTAGAATATTTAGTGCTGGACTCTCAGGAAAAACTCACCGTCAGCGTCGTCGAGCTCGCCGTTGGTGCCCAAGATCAAATCTTCATATTTTGGTCCTTTATGCTCCAAATTCACCCCTTTTTGTATCTTTTTGCTCCAATGACCATAATTCAACAAACCTGCAACAAACAGTCAAAAATACCTTTGTTTAAAGTGCAATATCATCAAAATCAGTGTAAAACAGGTATGAAAATCTCAACATATTTTCCTTTGGTCAGTTCCCGATCATCCGATATAGACGTCTTAATTTAGTTGCAGTTGTTATTTTGTGTGATTTATGTGATTAAATTTTGAGTTGTTTTAGATTTTGAATGTTGTGGTGGTGAATTTAATCTTTGTTGATTTTAACTTTGGTTTTGTTTTTGGTTTAGTGGCTATTCTAATAGCTTTAATTTTCATGCAGGGTGACATTATTGTTTAGCATGCAAGTTTGTATTAACATTAAAAGTACAGCATGAAAGTACAAGAAAGAGAGCACTATAAACTATAATAGCGTACCTAGCGAGTCTTCTCGTTCCACCACCTGAAACTCGAAATGCATGTCAGGGCATTTTATATGTAGGGGGAAAGTAAAGTTTTGAGGACCTACCTGACCCTAGGTCATATCTTGGTGGATCTTTAGGAGTTTAATTAAGGATTATTTTGTTAAGCAAAGCATATTAAGTTTAGTAGACCTCTGAGGTATCCAACAGGTTAGGAGGAAGAAGCAGGTCCATGCTTCCCTCTTATCACCTGGTGAAATGCTTTGAGTTCATTTAAACCTATTATGTTGCTTAATAATTCACTCTTTGAACACCCTAATGCTCAATGAACATTGATCTCCTAACTATTTCTAAGAGTAGGGTAATTATCATTTGTAATTCAATTTTGAAGATTATGTGAATGAAGACCCTTAAAGGGGGCAAGCTATTTTTGTTGGAACACTTAGCCAAATTTTAATCCTAATTGGGCTTGTAGTGTTTTAAAGTTCTTAAATTTTGGCTATATTTTCTTTTCTAATCCTTGTTTAATCAATCTTGATTTAACTTAGATCACTACTAAGCCCTTAAGACCTTGGTGAGTGTCTTAATTAATTTTGAAAAGGTTAAGTTTTAGGTGATCTTGATTCATTTTTTTAATTTCATTTGAACCTCAAATAGGGTTATTAAATTGATTGAATACTCACTTCAGAAGTCATACCCCTAAGTCCTAGGTTCTTTTAATTTTAATAAACCTCCAAATTTTAATAATTTAGAAATTTATTATTTTATCCTTTTAATTAAGAAAGTGAGGTGGGTTTCAACCAATTAATCTCCTTTTAATTTCAGCCTTCCAAGCAAGTTAATTAAAATTAGAGCTTGCTCATTTCTCTCCTTGAATTAAGCCTAAATGTTAATTAAGACTAAGTTCATAAAATTACACTTTTGCCCCTAAGGCTCTAACACTTCATAATTTGTCAAATTCAAATCAAATGACTTTAAAATTGTTTATCCTACCTCATTCATTGGTCAACTAAGACATCAGAGAAGAAAATGTGATTTTTCAAAATTTAATTTAATTTATATAATTATCTCTATTGGAGGTAAACTAGACCAAAGAGCTATTTGGACAAAATTTCATCATTTTTTGAATTTTATTTGAATTATTATAATTATTTTATGTTTTGGGGTATTCATTAAATATAAAAGATTCTAAATAAGTAAAATTAAGTTTTGCATTTTTGAAAAATCTCCCTGAGGTAAGAGAACAAAGGGAAGCAAATGTTATATTTTTCTGATTTTTCTTTGATTTATTGGAATTATTTTCGTGGAAATCCTTTTTTTAGCCTCTAAATATTATTTTAAGCTTCAAAATACCATATCTTTTTTTAGAAAATCAGCAAAAATGTTTCAATTGTTTCTAAGTACATAGAAAAAAAATTTAGAACATTTCCATGAATTTTATTATTTTTGTGATTTTTATGAATTTTTAATTATTTTAAATATTTAAAAATAAGCTAAAAATGAAGTTTTATTTTAAATACCATTTTATTTTGATAAAATTACCCTGATCACAGAGAAATCCAAAGCTAAGTTTTCATAATTTTTTTGAGTTATATTTTGATCATTAAAAATCACTTTAGTGCCAAAAAGGATATTAAACTTGAAAAATCAATTTAGGTCATCAAGTGGACTCAAAGTGCTTTAAAATTTTTTTGGGGAGTTCTATGGATTTTAGAAAATAGCAGAGATAAAAAATCAAGTCATTTTGTTGTCAATATTTTCCAAAATGAATTATCTTAGTGATTTAGGGTTTATGAAAATTAAGTGCATTTTAAATGATATGATTGATGAGACTTTTTTTTAAAGGTTCTCTGGTCATAGTAAATCTTTCAAATTTTTCTTGGATTTTTCTAAGCAACATGCTAATTATTATGTTTAATTTAAGCAAATAATGTGCATAAATTTAAAAAATATGGATCTTTGTCTAAAGCTCTCCACTGACTTTGAAAAAATCAGGGAATGTTCCACTTAACAAAAGGTACAACATGCCAAAGTTTCAAGCCATGGTGAAATGCCTATATGCATGGAGAATCAAAAGACTTAACCTAGTGTTTAATTAATTAAAAATAAAATGTACATTAAATGGACTTCAAATTATTTCCACATTGTTCTCTTCTATTCACTTAGCAAGAGAGTATTTTTATTTTATTTTTGTGATTTTTCTACACGAGGATATGAATTTTTAAAGTTAGGGTTCATTTTATGAATTATTTAAATCCCTATTTATCTATTTAAAGGTGCGGCGTTGACTGGATCTTAGGTAGCATTGATGCTCCACGCAGCGCGCTCCCATTTGATGTTGTCATCCATGCTAGCTACCACATGTCCTGTGGTTCATGTAAAGAAGAGTTGTCCGGCTTCATCTTGACTATTCATTCGATGAACACTTCATCGAACGGCGCTTCGTCATCGTCCCCAATGGCCTAACCTAAGAATCTTCCATCTTCAAAGCTTGATATCTCCCTCATTTCTTAACCAAATTGAATAATTTTTCTTTAAAAATGCTCATCTAGACTAGAGGAACATATCTATATTGTTAAAATGCCATGAAATTAAGCACGAGCAAATGGAGAATCAAAAGAGGCTTGGGATGAGGAGGAGTTCAATACCTTTGCTCTGAGAATGGAAGCTTCAATCAGAGATTCTTGGCACGTTCGTCGGAGTCCAAGGAGCCTAGGGATTGAGCCTCTTTCTGTGGTGTAAGGTCTGGGTATGAATTTGACCAAGCTTGATTTCAGGTGTTGATCAAAGTCAATACTACGGTCTTTGTGGAAGGGGGATATGGTGGGGCTTTTTCTTCTTTCAGTGTTGTGAAGGTGTGGGTACAAGTAATTTAAGTTTGGTGGACTGTGGAGGTGGATTGAGCTCTGTTCTGGTTTTAGACAGAAGTTTGAGCTCAAAATTGAGCTTCCACACTGGGGATTAGTGGGGGAAGATGGTTGGATTGCACTGAGGAGGTCTCAAAGAAGCTCTGTGAGTGATTTGGGAAGCTCTCTCTGAGAAATTTTAAGCACTCCCTCCATGGACGTGGAGGTGAGCTCTTATAAAAATGGTTGAGGGGTAGCTGTCATGGCCAATGTTTGGGTGCAATGTGATGCTTAGGTGGAGGGTAGAGAAGCTTCAACATCTCATTTGGGTGAGGTAGCCTCTAGGTTTGAATTGGGAGAAGTTTAAGAGTGGGTGACCCTCAGTCTTAGCTTCTCCGGTGATTAGGTCGGCCGCCCAAGGTGGGGGAAGGTGGCTAGGAGCTCAGGGAACCCAAGGGAATATGTTACAGCAATTAAATGAGTTAAGGTTTAGTTTTGGCATGGCCGTGGAAGTGAGCTTTTATAAAAATGGCCGAGGGGTGGCTGTCATGGCTAATTGGGGGGTACAATGTGGTGCTTAAGTGGAGGGCAGANCCCAAGGTGGGGGAAGGTGGCTGGGAGCTCAAGAAACCCAGAGGAATATTTCACAACAATTAAATGAGTTGAGGTTTTGTTTTGGCAAAAATAACCAAGGCTTAAACAAATATGGAATAAAAATCCCTTGATTGTGGGGACCTTTGGTCCATGGCATAGCTTAGGTGTTTTTTTGAGGTTTAGCTTGTTCACTAGGGTCCAACTAATGACTTTGAAGTCTTTAATTTTGTGACCTTGAGGTGGTTAGGCCACATTTAGTGCTTGGGTCCAAGTAAGTCCAAATGACCAAAACTTGGGTTTGGGTTAACCTATCCATGTACTTAAGCCCAATTTATTGATGCACTTCATCTGGATGATTGTAATGAACAATTTTGGTGAAGTATAAAAAGGGTTTTGAGTTCAATTGGAGGGTCAATTTGAAGGATTTTGGAGATTTGGTCAATTTGGGCATGTTGGGCTAGACTTGGGTCTAGACTGAGCTAGGCTTGAAATTTGGCTCAAATAAATTGTCCAAATGATCAATGGAGATGTTATAAAGATTTTTAATGAAGGAATGGAATTGCAATTTTGGGGCTACGGCAATCAATTTGGTGAAATTTAGAGGCATAGCCAATTTAGGGCAAAATTTGGGGTTTTTGACCTAGGTTAAAATTAATTGAAATTGAGACTTCAACAAGGCCAATTAATGGTTAGTTTCAATGTATAGGAATGTTATAAAGAGTTTTCAACATAAACCATGGCACTTGAAGGGGCTATGGATTCAATTTGCTGAGATTAGGTCGTGTGCCAAAAATTGGGGTTTTGATTTATATCAAAATGGGGCTCAAAGCATGGCCAATTGAGCTTGTATTTGGCTTATTTTGGAAACATTGAGAGTCAATTTGAGTTTAAGATTGAAATTTAGAGACATTGGGATCAAATTGATGGATATTTGAATTGAATTTGGGGAAATTTAGGCCTTTAAAGGCAATTTAGGGGTTCTAATCAATGATGGTCAAATTGGCCAAATTGGATCATGTGGTAGTTGAGAAAAATGAAATTTGAAATATTTGGAATATTTCAGAAATTTTTGTGATTTTTTGGAATTTTTTGAATTTTGGGCTAAGGAGGGGTAATTTAAGAATTTTGCAATTCTTCGTGATTTTGGGTAATTTGGGTGTTTTCAAAAGGTTTGAAATGATTTTTGAAAAATTTTGGGTATTTTGGATAAATTTGAGAATTTTGGCCAAATTTAGGGTTTCAATGGTACTTGGGTAACTTGGGGTAATTTAGAGGCAAAAGGCCAAGATGAGTATTTTGGGTAAGATTGGTGAACTAACCACAAAAAGTAAATCATGGACCATTGGAAACTCCATTTGGGTCCTCTATGTACTGGTCTTAGCTAAACCCGAGCCTAGGGCTAGTAGGTTTAGGGGACCATCTACATGAGTATCCCAAAAGTATCAAGGGATAAAAGTCAAGAAATTTGGGATTTAGGATAGTGAATGATTGTGAGTGAAGTGAGTGTCTTAGCTCTAGAAAAACACCCAAGGTCAAACCTAAGGTCAAATAGCCCTATAGGAACTCTCCTTGAGTTCCCCCATAATGACCCCACCTACTAAGTCTAGAGGTTAGGATAAATATGTGGAACTTCAAGTTGAGTAAATAAGAGTTTAGGATTTCTAATGGTGAGGGTTTCTTTTTTTAGTTCTCTAAGAATAATCAATAGGAAAGTCCTATGGATAGACCCTAAACTACTAAAGAGAAAGACTAAACCTCAACCAAAAGTGAGGTCAACAAATGGACCCCCAATAGGTGTGGTGGGTCGGACAACCACACCGCGCGTATTGGCATTGACTGATAAGATCAACGAAACAAATACAGACTCCCAAGTCAACAGACCTAGAAGAAATGTGTAGAGTTGTGTGTGTTATTTGTTTCCGCTGGGGAATATAGCAGGTTTATATTTTATTAAAGTCAAGAATTAGGGACTCTCGCTGGGGATTGCAGAGTGGATTTTGAGTTATGTGATTTCAGGAATTTATAGAGGATGAGAATCTGTGTGTAAGTACTGACCCCACGGGGATTTGAAATTTAGGTATTAATTTTAGAAGAGGGTCAAAAGTTAAGGACAAATCATGAAAAGAGAGGAATCAGGAGTTAGGGACTGACCTCAAGACAAGTATTGAAAGTTATGGATCAATCACAAGAAAGAGCATTGGAAGGTACGGACCAATCTCAAAAGTAGTGAATAAAAAATTAGAGACTGATTCAAAAATGAGAATTAAAAGGTAGTGATCAATCTCAAAAGAGAGTGTCAGACGGTAAAGACCGACCTCAAAAGGGTGAATCAGAAATTAGGGACTGATTCAAAAATGAGAATTGAAAGGTAGTGATTAATCACAAAGGAGAGCGTCGGAAGGTAAGGACCGACCTCAAAAGGGTGAATCAGAGGTTAAGGACTGATTCTAAAATGAATTTTGAAATGTAGTAATCAATCTCAAAAGAGAGCGTGGAAAGTTAAGTACCGACCTTGAAAGGGTGAATTAGAAAGTAGAGACTGATTCGATAATGAGAATTGAAAGGTAGTGATCAATCTCAAAAGAGAGCGTCAGAATGTAAGAACCAACCTCAAAAGGGTGCATTAGAAAGTAGGGACTGATCCTAAAATGAGAATTGAAAGGTAGTTATCAATCTTAAGCATCGGAAGGTAAGGACCGACCTTGAAAGTAATGAATCAGAAGGTAGTGGTTGATTCTAAGATGAGAATCGACGGGTAAGGGTCAATCTCAAGAGAGAGCATCGAAAGGTAAGGACCAATCTTGAAAGGGGTGAATCAGAAAGTAGTGACTGATTCTAAGATGAGAATTGACACGTAATGGTCAATCTCAAGAGAGAGCGTTGAAAGGTAAGGACCGACCTTAAAAGGGTGAATCAGAAGGCAGTGACTGATTTGAAATGAGAATTTTACAAAGTTTGTAGTGTTTATTTTAAAGACATGTGTTGTATGTAAAGGTTAACATTGTTGAAGAAGATTTGTGAAAATTTGCAAGTTTTTGCACAGAATGTGAAATTTCGTGGGGATGTGAAGTGAATTAGTGCTGACAAATATAGTTTTGTTGCACGAGCAAAGAGTAAGAAACTCTGAAATCGAGAGAATCCACTCAATAGATTAATTTTCTTTTCTTGTTGTTTTTATCATGTTTAATTAATTTTTTTTCAAATATGTTTCCAAAATTTGATTTTAGTTGGTTGATTTTTAAATGAAACTATTTTTTGTTATTATTTTTGTTACATTTTTTTATTTGAATTTTATTATCATCAAAAATATATTTTTTTTGTTCTTTGTTCATTGTAATTTTGAACCAATCTGTGATTTGTGGCTTCCATCCATTGCACAAAAGGCAATTTACAAAAGGAAACATTTCTGAAAGAAACTTCATTAATCTGCTCCAACAAAATGTAGAGATCAAGTGTGGGCCAATGCCTCAAAAGGTAGAATATACAAATTGCATCAAAGTACATCCAAAATATCTCATGCCAAGTACACATTATAGGCTGAGCATCTCTGATACATATCATATGGTTGTAATGTAGTAAAGTAGAAAGGAATCCTCTGACTGTCTGTTCCTTCTGTGACGAGCTCCTGATTGAGCTAAAGTTCCAAGTCACGCTACAAAAAAATAGTTCCCTTCACATGTGCTTAGAGGTGCAACCCTCTCATAGCTTCTAAGGCAGTAGTTCCTTCAGCTCTAGATCTGGCTGAAATCCATGTGGCATCTTGTTGTCATCCATCCATCAGAAGGTTACGAACACCCTGCGGTGTCGGACACTTGGAATGTAATGCTTGGCAACGTCTGCATTGTTGCCTTTAAGAACGAGCACTGAGCCAACTGGTAGGGGAATCTCCATAGAGCCTCTAAACTCACCAGGGCCGACGATGTCAATTTCTTTCCCAAATAAGATGTTACTTTTACTCATGAATGAGACCGTATAAAAAGGCCTCACGAAGTCATGGTGATCGATGTGTGGAGGAATGCGATCACCCTCATCATAGAATTTGATAATACAACTATTTGAAATGCAGGTAGTGAGCAGAATGCCGAATCTGACAATTCTTTTGATCACCCAATTTATCATTGGTGGTAGTGGATCTACTTGATTGTGTCTGAGGATCCCAGGTGCATTCCCCTGTCTGTCATTTGTGAAGTTGTGGCAGCAGCCACATTGGATAGTAATCCTCCCTTTTCCTCGCATCCATTTCCTCAGCTCAAAATAGGTCCTTTCCATAAGTAAACCTGCTTGACCTTTGTCCCTTAGGTCAAAAGTGCAGTCAAGAATACTTTGTTTATCAGTCTCTGAGAAGACTCTGGTATACAGTTCTAATCCCTCCAGTATGTTGATGAATTATCCTTGTACTTCTTCGTAGAATTCAAAGTCTCTTTTATTTATTTTGCTTATTTTATAATATTCCACTGTACTTGGAGTCGGCAGTTTTTGTGGGTATTCCCTCATTTAAACATCAATGAGAACCCAAGCTGGTGTTGTCTCTGGCTCTAACGGAATGTATGATTTTGTGTCTAACAGGACTTTTGGCTCTGTACCCCATAGAACATACGGCTCTGGATCCATTGGGACATATGGCTCTGCCTCTATCAGGTAATGAAGGGTCTGAGATCCATCATCGGTAGATGCATATTCCTCTAACATGTTGTAGTTTTGTAGACGTAGTACGTTGTAGTCTGGGCACTCCAAGAATGCCCATGTAGCTGATGCTCGTGCAGGTATCTCGGCATTGCAGGTAGAACAACCTGTACATAAAATAACTGAAGTTGGTAGTATCTTTAGCTTTGTAACAAACTCAGACTCCTCATCCGTAGCAGGCTTGCTAGAAGAGGTCTCTTTCATGCCCGGATCATAAATGTGTCCCTCAAGAATAGGAGTGAGCAAGTTGTCTGCCTCTTTTTTGCATCTCTTCTCTTCTTGTAAGAAAGTTCTCTTCTTTCATCAGTTGGCATTTCTTCGTTGTGTCCTTCGTAGTGGAGCAAACGGTATCCTTTCATTATCAGCAGCGACTAGGCCCCCAGTCGGCGTAGCTATCATGCATGTTAAACGGCTTGGCCCCTCCATCAAGTCTTGTTGTACCATCATGTTCTTTCCTTTCAGTGATGCACTATCTTTGGTGGCAACCCTTAATAGTGTGGGCAGCCCTTCCTTTTCCCATCAACTGACAAAAATCATTAAAGGCCCCTCGTAATTCATGTTGACTTGGTTAAATTCCATGTTGAAATCTATAGTGCTACCCTGCGGCGTCATTTCTTCATTTAGTGCAAGATTTCAGCCATCTTTAAAGGCAAAGATCAGCCTTTGGCCTGACATTTCTCTACAGACGATAGGAAAAATGTCAGTGGGCTGAAATTTAGCGTAACAAGAACAAAACGGAGTTTTTTAGTTAGAGGAAATTTTAATTTATTTTGGTGAAGAAGTTATTTATTAATGTATTTATTTTGTTTAATTTAGGAGAATATTAAATTTAAACTTAAAGGTAGAAAAGAGAATTGCAATGTATAATTTTGCAAATTCTTCATTAAATTGAGGTTAATTAAAAAATTTTTTGGACCCGGTCATAGACTTTGGCCACATAGATAAACCCAAAACGATCAAAATTTTACAATTCTAAAAGCAAGCGGTGATAAGCAACATCAAGTTGTGTAGTATGTTTTCAGGTATCGTCCGTTGATTGGCAGCATGGGTCTTTCACCCTGAAAATCTACTAATTGGTAGGCTGCTTCTTGTAGTCCTTTTCAAGGACAAATGGACCCTCCCAAGTTGGTTCAAATTTTACACCTATCTTGCGGCATGCAAGAATAGGTTTTTTTAGCACGAGGACAAGGTCACCAACTTTAAATGTACTTGGGCAGACCAATTTGTCATGAGCTTGCACCATCTTTGCCTGGTAAAGTTCCAGATCTTGCTATGCATCAAGCTGTTTTCCTTCCAAACTCTCTAGTTCCTCAAGCCTGAGCTTTGTACTTTCTTCTATTGTGAGTTCATTGGCAACTGCGACTCTGAGAGGCGGCGTCTGAATTTCTAGTGACAGTACGGCTTCAGACCCGTACATGAGCATGTAAGGTGTACACTGAGTGGGAGTCCTGATTGTTGTTTGGTAGGTCCACAAAGCTTCTAGCAATTTTTTGTGCCAATCTCTTTTTTTCATCGAGTGTTTTCTTTGAAATCTATACCAATGTCTTGTTGAAAGCCTCAGCCAATCCATTTGCTCTGGGATAGTAAATTGTAGAGTATCTCCAATATATTTCGTGTCATTTGACAAAGTTGTTAATTTTTATACTTTTGAATGCCTTCCCATTGTCAGAGAATACACTGCATGGTACACCAAAACGGTGGACAATTTGGCTTTTGAAGAATTGGAGGACATGTTGTGTTGTAACCACTCGTAGAGGCACTGTCTCTGCCCATTTATAGAAGTAGTCTATAGTGGCGAGAATAAACCTATATCCTTTAAAAGATGGAGGGTCTATCAGACCTATTATGTCCGTACCCCAACACTCGAATGGCCACGAAGAAACAGTTAGGTGTAGCACATTCCGAGGTTGGTGCAAGACCAC
>NEWO01000333.1:624126-637019 GCA_003013225.1 Phalaenopsis aphrodite | reverse complement strand
TCCACATTATTCTCCTCTGTTCACTAAGCAAGAAGGTATTTTTATTTTATCTTTTATGATTTTTTTAAAGAAAGATATGAGTTTTTAAATTTTTTGTATTTAAATAAATAAAATAAATCAAGATTTTTCTTAAATGTGTGGCACCGCCTCAACCTACAACGACTTTGAAAAGCCACATGGTGCTCCGCTATTCAGCGCCGACAGACACCTTAGCTGCCACATGGCCCGCCTTTTCATTCCAAAGGTTCGTCCGGCTTGATCTCTTCCGTCTTATGAATAAAAGTGTGAACAGACAGCTCTCTTTCATCGTCCCCAAGTGTCCAAACCCGAGAACTGTTCACAATAAAACCTTAAGATTTTTGTCTATACTCATCCAAATTGCATGGGTTTTATTTCTAAACTTTCATATAATCAGGAAGTGCATATCTACGTGGTCTATACAATATGAAATACAGTAAATACATACGGACAATCAATTTAAGCTCAGTTTAGGGTTGAGTTTCAATACCTTTGTCTAAGAGGGGAGGCATCAATCAGATGGTTGTTTAAGCTTAGATTCGATCCAATGAAACAAAAGATGAATTCTAAGGCTCTAGTGAAATGCCTAGGTATTATTTCGATCAAACTTGATTTCAAGTGTTGATCTAGAGCTTGGTTAGAGGCTCTTTGTGATGTGGATTTTTGGGGGAATCAACTCCTCTCAATGTGGGGATAGTGTGTGCACAGTTAATTGGAGTTTGGTGGACTATGGAGGTGTGAGTAAATATTTATTGGTTCAAGCTAAAATTTTAAACTCAAAATTGAGCTCTCACAGTGGGAACCGAAGGGCTAAAACAGTGGGATTGGGTTGAGGAGTTCTTATAGAGTCTATAGAAGCAATTGGACAGAGTTTCCCCAAGGATTTTGCCAACTCTCCCTTTTGTCCATGAGAGGAGGGTTTAAATAAAATGGCTTAGGGTAGTTATCAGGGCCAATCAATGAGTGCAAAATAATGTTTAGGTGGAGGGTTTAAGAATGTCAAAGCCAATTGTAATTGGTCAGTTTGGATGGAGGCATGGGGCTCTCAATTTTGGTGTTTTCAGGAAACTAGGGTGGCTTTCTTGAATAGAGGAGGTGGTTAGGTAAGCCAGGGGTAGCTTATAATGGTTAGCCACTAATGGTTAGTGATGATGGTGAGGATATTTTTGGTTTCGGCCATAAATGAGTAAAATCCCTTAAATTAAGGGACCATTAGTCTAAAGCTCAAAAAGGGTGAGCTAGGTGGGTCTTGTCTAGTTACTAGGCTCCATTTGGTGGGTGTGGTGTTAGTAATTGGGTCACTTAGGAATGGCTTAGTGAATTTTGGTGCATAGGTTCAATTTGTGACAATATGGCTTGAAGTTGGGTTTGGGACTCCATAGATTGAAAAATACTCCATGGATGATTGTCACAAAGAGTTTATAAAAGGTTTGAACTGATTTTGAATTGATTCGGAGGTTCAATTTGAAGGAATTTGGACATTTGGTAAATTTGTGGATGTTGGGTTAGACTTATGTTTAGGTTGGGCTAGAGTTGGGTTGATTCCAAATTAAGAGTTCAAAATGGTCTAGAGGGCTATGATGCAGAGTTTTCAACATTAATTGGGCGTCAATTTTGAGGTTATGGCATTTAATTTGGTGGCATTTGGGCACATGGCTAAATTGGGGCAAATTTTAGAATTTTGGATTTGAGTTAAAATTGGGTGAAATTGAAGCCTGACTAAGGTCAATTGAGGGTTCAATTTCATTTTTGAAGATGTTTCAAAGAGTTTTTGATGCATAATTAGGGCAAATAGAAGGATTTGGGGTTCAATTGAGTGAGATTTTGGTTTTAGGCCAAATTGGGGCTTCTTGATTTGGGTTGAAATTGGACTCAAAGGTGGGGTCAATTGTACTTGGATTTGGTTTGAATTGAATTTGATCATGATGAATTTGACTTTATAATTGAAATTTAGGGAAATTGGGGTCAAATTGATGGACATTTAGGGTGAATTAGGGAAATTGAGCCTTTAAGGGAAATATGGGTACTTTAGTCAATTTAAGCAGTGAACCACCCTGTTTGAGCCTTGGACCAATGAAATTCTCTACTTTGGGTTTTTCATGTACTGATATGGGCTAGATCTTAGCCTTGGTCTAGTGGTTCTAAGGGACCATATACATGAGTCTCCCAAAAGATCAAGGGATCAAAGTCAACAAGTTTGGTTTAAGGGTTGTAAGTGGGATGTGAGTGAAAGTAAGTGTGAGTGAGTGAACTAGCTCCAGACTAACACCCAGAGTCAACCCTAAGGCCAAGCAGTCCTATGGGGATGCCCTTTGAGCTCCCCCATATTGACCTCACATACTAAGTGCTAGAGGTTATGACCAATGTGTGGAACTTCAAGTTGAGCAAAGTAGAGTTTAGAATTTCTAATGGCGAGGGTTTCTTTTCTAGTAATCTAGGAATAGTCAATAGGAAAGTCTTATGGCTAGACCCTAGGCTACTAAGGAGGAAACTAGAACTCAAACAAAAGTGAGGGAAACAACCTTTCTTAAACTAAATTTTGGATAAACTAATAAGTCAATATGAGACCTTTGCTTTTAGAAGCATGCCTTTTGGTTTTTGTAACGCACATGAAACTTTTTAAAGGTGTATGATGTCTATTTTTTGTGACTTAATTGAGAAAGGAATTGAAGTGTTTATGAATGATTTTTCAGTTTTTGGAACCTCTTTTGATCAATGTTTAGATCATTTAGCAAAAGTTCTAAAACGCTGTAAAAAAACAAATTTAGTTCTTAGTTGAGAAAAATGTCAATTTATGGTAACAAGAGGGATTGTATTGGGACATGAAATTTTTAAAAATGGTATGGAAATGGATTAAGCAAAAATTTAAATTATTGCTAAATTACAACCTCCAAATTCAATAATTGTCGTAAGAAGTTTTCTAGGACATGTTGTATTTCATAGGGTGTATATTGAAGACTTATCTAGACTTGCTAAGCCTCTTTTCCATCTTTTAAAAAAGGTTACTAAGTTTGATTTCAATGATGATTATCTTAAAGATTTCATTTTATTAAAGGAAAATTTAATTGTTGCACCTATCATTGTTTCAACTGATTAGGAAAAATCGTTTGAATTAATGTGTGATGCAAATGATTACGTTATTGGAGTTTTTTAGAACAAAAATATAATAGGATTTTTAAAGTTATATATTATGCTAAAAAACTCTTAATCAAACTTAAATTAATTACACAACAACTGAAAAAGAGCTGTTGGCAATAGTATATGCTTTTGATAAATTTAGATCGTATTTACTTGGACTTAAATGCATTGTTCATACTGTTCATTTTGCTATTAAATATGTTATGTCAAAAAAAGATGTGAAATTGGGATTAACTGACTAATCCTTCTTTTGCAAAAATTTGATTTTAAGATAGTGGATAGGAAAGGAGTTGATAATCAAATTGTTGATCATTTGTCAAGACTTGAAACTTGAAAATGAAAAGAACAATGGGATAACATAAATGAGAATTTTCCTGATGAAAAACTCTATTCTGTTGTCGACTGGCATATATTGTGGTATGCTGATATAGTTTACTACTTAGTAATATTCTACCATACGAACTAACAAGCCACCAGCAAAATAAATTTATGTATGATGCAAGGTTTTACTTTTGGGATGACCATTATTTATATAAGAAATGTTGTGATTCAATCATTAGAAGATGTGTACCAATTAATAAAACCCTTAAAATTATACAAAATTGTCATAAACTTGAATTTGGGGCACTCTTTGGAAAAGATAAGACTGCATTGAAAAATTTTTCACTCTGGATTTTATTGACCTACATTATTTAAGGATGTTAATAGTTATGTGAAAACTTGTAATCGATGCAAGAGAGTGAGAAATATTTCTAAAAGAGATGAAATGCCCCCTAAATTTTACTTTAGAAGTTGAAATTTCTTATGTTTGAGGTTTGGACTTTATGGAATAATTTGTACCATCTTTAGGAAAATATATATCTTTTTGGTTGTGGATTATGTGTATAGATGGATTGAAGCAATAACTTTTTATCAATGTGTTGCTTTGAATGTTTCAAAATTTTTAAATAGAAATATCTTAACAAGATTTGGAATGCCAAGAGAGATCATTACTGATGGGGTAAGTCATTTTAAGAATTTTAGAGTGGACACATTACTTAGAAAATATGGAATTAAACATAAGATTGCTACAGCTTATCACCCTCATACTAGTGAATTAGCAAAAGTATCAAATCACGTAATCAAAAAAAAATTTAGAAATGTGTGAATCCTAAAAGAACTGATTGGTCTGACAAACTTGATTTTGCATTATGGGCTTCTAAGACTGTTTATAAAACTCATATAGGAATCTCTCCATATAGACTCATACTTGGAAAAGCTTGTTATTTACCAGCTGATTTAGATCATAAAGCTTATTAGGCGATAATAATTTATTTATAATTTGAAAGATGCTGAAGAAAAATTACTATTACAAATAAATGAGCTCAAGTAAATTAGGAATGAATCTTATGAAAATGCTTGAATTTATAAAGAGAAGATGAAAATTTCGCATGATCAAAGGATTTTAAGAAAGAATTTTGAGACTAGACAAGAAGTTTTATTATACAATACACGATTGAAATTATTTCCTAGAAAACATTTGTCCACGTGGATGGGGCTAATTATTGTAACAAAATTTTATTCCTATGGGGTTGTAGAGATTAAAGATCAAAAAATTGTACACATAACCAATGTAAATGGACATAGGTTGAAGCCTTACATTGGAGAAAACAAACCCTAATATAAAGAGACTTTGATGCTGGGTCTATCTAAGTAAAACATTTGGATACGTCGGGCAGACGATGTTAAACCAAGCGCTTTATGGGAGGCAGCCCATAGTTATTGGTGTGATTTGATTTATGTTTGTTTGTTGTAGTGTTGTGACTATTCTTTGTTTTAGTAGCATCTCTTTAACACCATTTAAGGTATTAAACAAGATTGGAAATGGAAGAAATTTGACGTTAGGCGAAGCAATGTTGACAATGGTATTGGCACCTAGGCGCTAGCAGTTGTCACCTAAGCGTCAAAGACCTGTAATACTGGCGCTTAGGACCCAGAAATCGGTGCCTAGGCGCCATAGTTTCTAGATGTGGGAAAACCACCCCAAAGCAGTTTTACTCCATGTTTTCTCTATAAAACTACCTAGCCTTCGACCTTAATATTCATTCCTTCAAATCTGCGACCAATAAAAGGAGTTTAGAAAGTGTTAGAGATCTTACTTGTTTCCATGGAGAATAGAGAGAATGGAGTTGGAAACAAATTTGTGCGCAATGATACCCAAACTTAATTCAATGGATTCTTAGCCCTTAGTTTGTAGAAGGTGAAAAACATGTTGAGGAAAATTTAAGAGAAACATTCCAATCTACACAACAAGTTCCATGAGATGTATCACCAGTACAAGTAATTGGAGTGGCAAATGAAACTTTAATTCAACCACTTGCGTAGTTATCAAGATGCTCAAATAGCCATGTATAGTAAGAACAAATGTATTGACGAAAAGGAGCCTATGGAATTTCCTCAGGCCCTTGTCTTCTACTCATTTGATTGAAGATATTTGGCTTTTGAGAAGGTTGAAGAGAATGAGATCTACAGGGATTGATCACTAGAATAAGAATCTTGTGTTTGAGCTCTATGTTTGCTTACTTTAGTAAAGGATATTTTATGTGTGCTACTAGTTGTTAATTGTGTGTTAGTTTGGTTGTGTTGATTTGCTTAAAATAATGTTTGTGAGTGATATTGTACTGTTATTTGAAATTTATCAATGGAAGTTATGTTTGTGTAAGTCCCCATGTTAGAATATTGGAATTGATTTTGAATTCAAAATTGGAAAATAGAATATGATGGGGATACAATAAACATGAGATGTGGTGTTAAATTAATGAGAATTTTTAGTTTAAAAGGCTTAGTCTTGCTATGTTACACTTAAAACCTAAGGAAAGAAAAATTTCAGGTCTGGCGCTTAGGCGCCAGAACTGGCGCCTAAGTGCCAGACAACTTGCACAGCATGGCGCCTAGGCGACGGTTCACCTGAACTGGCCAAAACTCAAATTTTTCCAGATTTAAGCAGAACCCATGCCATTGTGATGCCCAAGCTCCTTCTTCATCCAATTTTTCGCAAAAACCAGTCCTAAGGTGCTTCAGAGAGCTTAAATCTTAAAGTTTCTTGGCTCAAAAACACCAAATTTCATCTTCTTGAGGTTAGATCTACATTTTGGCATATTTATTTTGTGAATTCACCATGGATTTTTCATACATTGAGGAGAGACCAAAAAAATGAAAAAATATTTGATTTAGTAGTGAAAAATCCATGGATCTAAGCTTTGTTATCTTGAAAAAGCTTGTAGAAAGCCTATTGTCTTGATTTTGATATTTGTTGGAATTTTTTTCTTTAAATTAATTTTAGATGGTTTCTAAGACAAAGAGGGGAAGAGGAAAAGAATCTTATGACGATACCGAATTTTTCATTGTAAATGCACAAATTCGTTACAACGAATTTGCCTCTTTGAGAAAGTTTATAGCGGAACGAAGTTTCTATCGACCTAGTAGAGCTATAGAGAATCTAATTGTGGCACTTCTATGGGTGAGTTTCTGTTAATTTACTATTGTTGACATCATCGCTATGATTATAAAACCTTATGCAAATGTACCTAAAGCAGATGATGACGAAGTGTTTGTTCGAGGAAGAGGTGTGGATTTCCATCTTTGAATCACTTAAGTGAAGTGACTAGAGAACAAGCTATTTTAAATTATTGCATTCAAGAAAGGAAACATATAGATGTGGGCACTCATATTTCTGATGCTATTAATACTTCTGCGAGAGCAAGTATGACTTTAGGCCTTGGATTTCCATCTTTGATATTTACTATTTGTAAAGACTCTGGAGTTACGTTTGAACATTAGGAAGAGCATTTAAAACCACTTAAGCCAATTGGGAAGGATAATTTTGATATATATGGATGATCTAAAGATAGTATTCAAGGGGCACCTTTTGCTTCTACTTGTAGGTCTTCTACTTCTAGACCCTCTACTACTACTGCTACCGAACCTCCATCTAGATACTGGGATGTATTGAATGAAAGATATTTTGAACACCATAATGATATGATCTTGATCCAATGTCGTATAGAAGATATGGAAAAAAATTTTGATCATATGCACATTTTGTTCGAAGGAAGAGTGACTATGATGATGATTATGATGAGGTAATGGTGAAATTCATGAAGGGAGACCATACAGCTGAATTTCATACATGTCCACAATTTACACCTTTTGAGATTCGCAGATCTATGGATGAAGATATTCCCTTTGATTCTGATGATGAGCAAGAGGAGGAAGAGGATTAGTTTTGTTTCCTATTCTATAACAGTTATGATTTTTTAGATCCATCTTATGTTGGACTGTTTATTTATGTTTTGTTGCTCTCTACTTTTTATTTTCACTGCTACTGTTATCACTCTTTTACATTGAATCAGATATATGTTAGAGTATTTCTTTTACATTGCAAATTTTCATGAGAAATCTATTTTTAATTAAATTATCTACTACTCTGCACTTGTTTTTATTAATTGTGCCTGTACTATTCTCCTGTTTAGAAATTTTAAATTTTCTTATTATAAGCTTAACTATCTAAACTAATTTAAAATTTAAGTTTAGAGGAAGGGAGAATATTTTGAAAACTAAATCTTATTTGTCTCAAGTAAAATATATTTTCAAAAATTATTTTAATATAACCTATGGTATGTTGAGATAACTATATTTTTTTGTTTATAAATAATTTAGTAAACTTAAGTAAAAAATTTTAATAATAATATTAATTCTGGAATTGAGATATTTTGTATAAGATTATAAAATTTTGTTTTTTCCTAATAAAGAAAATTGTAATTTTGAGAATGTTAAAGACCTTGGATTTATATTTGAAAGGAAAGGATTGATAGTTTATGAAAAATCCTTTTTAAGTCTAAGACACATTTATCAAGTAAGGAAATGTGAAAAGGTTTTAACTTTAAGAAGAGCATGGTGGAGTTCAAAATCATTAAAGGCTATCCAGATATAGTAATCCCCACGACATGAAAAGTGAAAGAAAGGATTTAAAATGATCCTAAAAGAAAAAGAAAAGAAAAAGAAAAAGAAATGAAAAATAAAAAAAGAAAAGAAAAGCAAAAAAAATGTGAGGAGAAGCTTAAGAAGATGCCTAATAAAAAATTGGCTTCACTGAAATCATCTTAAGGAAAGAGACTTAATTACATTTCTAAGCTTATTTATGAAGTATTAGCATCTTTACTAGTAAATTTCTCATGATATTTTTTTTCATATAATTTTTCTAAGTCTCTTTAACATGTCAAATTACAATTACTCTTAAAATAAATAAGAAATCATTATTTTTAAACTTAACTACTAAATATTTTTACATTATAGTTTTACATATGTGTCGGTACAAAAGAGTTCGGGGAGTTGCTCGTAAGAAGCTGTCGATCACCAGAATCGAAATTTTGTTGCCCGCTTTGGAAGGACGTTTAATTTACATATATATATAAGTTTTAAAAAAGGTATAAAATCAAACTGACCCCATACTTTTCACAATTTAAATGAAAGAGCACTATTCCTCAGACCCTATATATATCCCAAGGATAAACACAAGACTTGACGATGAGACTCGATCAAAATAAATTAAGAAATATATGATATACATTTGGTCTGTTAAAACCATTTTATTTGCCGACAAGTTCCCCTATTTAATACAAAAAATTAAATAGAGTTTAAATTAAGTTAGGATCGGAAAAGCTTCATATAAGGACAAGTCCCTATAGTTAATTACATCTTAAATGACCGAAGTCACTTAAGAAAACTCTCGATAAAAATCAGGGAATACTATCTTCAAAGAGGTCAAAAGGATAGGACTTTCCAACAAAATTGAACCAAAGAGTGTCAAATGGGAAACGCTCAAATTCAGAATATTAACGAGGAATCCAAATGATGAATAACTAGGGGAGGTCATAGATCCAGAGGAGAACCTCGGTGACTTCCCAAAATATCCTACTATTTAGCTTCAATTTTGAGAAGATGTTATTTGATGTTTCATCCTGCCAGTTTTATTTAATTAGGGCTAATCTTTGTGTGACACGGTAACACAAGTCGCCTAGAAGATATGAGGGTTTACGTCATATCGGATGACAACTTGGGAACTTAGAACGAGTTAGGCCTTAAATTGCATAGTCTAGCTATGCAAAGGTCTAAAATATAAAGTGAGGATTTATGTCGCGCTAAGTAGACTACCTCAAAATCCTATGGCTTGTTGTTTAATTCTAAGGAAAGGTTTTGTTGATGTAGACATGTTTTGCTGTTGAACATGGTCATGCTGCCCACAACGCTAGCTCCAAGCTCTTCGTCGTAGCATCTAATTTAGTATTCAAGTTGTTTAAGGTTAAAATAATGTAAAATGTGAAGTCACCAACTTATCGTGGGTACCACCTAGGACCTACTACCGACATCCTAATCTAGGGGAGAGTATAAAAGAAAAGCATGTTAAAGTGCAATGAAATCATGGAGTGGTAATGAGAAAATTGTACATCCGGCAAAAGAATATCTCTGAAAGATAGAATAAGAAAACTACACTGGGCAGGTGTGTGTGTGTGTGTAATGTGTGTAGGAGAAAAGAAATAAAAGAATCAAAATATCAAAAAAAGTCAAAAAGGAATATTCTGTTATAAATCTGAAACAAAACAAAGTTTGTAGGAAATCCGAATAAATCCATAGAGGTAAACTTGTAGAAAAACCAAAAGAAGGAACAAAAACGAAGAAAAAACCAGAATGGACTACAAGTTCAAAAAGACTGAAAGCTTACTGGTGAGGAGGACTCAGAGCTGTGTTGTAGACCACAACCTTAAGTACTGACTACTAGAATGACTTTCTGCAGAAGGCAGCCCTAATCTGACTCGAGTAACCAACCGTGGACATTTGTAAAATTTTTTGTACATTTCAGTCTGGATCTGCATGCAAGTAAAAGAAGTAGGTAATTAGGCTGTTTTGTAGTGAACGTGATTTGGTATTTTTCAAATGTATTAATATATATTTTTTTTATTTTTTATTTTTTTAAAATAATTCGATCAATAAGTTGAATACCCTAGTCGAACTAGGACTTCTAGCAACTTTAGACCACCAGCGATAGAAACTCCAATGTTGGGCAAATAGTATCTGTAAAAATTCCCTACTCTACCCTCTCCAGGGTCTCTGAGTTGGGAGATACTATTCTAAGGGACCCGATTCTCTTAAATGCAATCTTATCACCATCCTTAACCTAACACACTCCACTTACAACCTTTCTTGATGGCCCCACATATAGAAAGAGTGCTATACGTGCGCACCAATGCATCCTACATAGGTACGTGACATAGGCCAAGAAGCAAGGAGAAACAAAAGACTGAAGGCAAGGAAGAGAGAGAAGGAAATGATAACGCCTAAAACATGACGCAACGGAGGCGGGTCATCCCTCAAAACTGACTCATTAAATACGACTCGCTAAATACGACTCAAAAACCACAAAACTGACTCACTAAATGCTACTCAAAAGCCACAAATCTGACTAGCTAAATGCGACTCGAAAGCCACAAAATTGACTCGCTAAATGTGACTTGAAAGCCACCAAAGTCGTGCCCCTCATGAGGCAAAATCCGAGTCATTGATGGTCAAAACCGAGCCCCTATGAAAGCACAATGGGGGCCTCAAAAGCCATTTTATGCTCTCCCAATTCACCTTTACTTTCTATAATTTTCAACGAGTCAAAGTCCTCTCACATATCTAATGATAAAATATCGCAAGCATTTTAGAAATAATCATTCCAACATAAGGCTTTATCCACCAAAGCTCCTCCCTTCTAACACACATTATCCATGATGACTTGTATGGGCACATGAGTAAATCATCCCAAAGTAATTGTATAAATGCATATTTGGCATTTAAGCAAACATATAAATGATCCAAACTCACTCCCCCTAATCATATAAGTGCATATTTTTCATCTAAGCAAGTGTAAACATGACATAGGTTCATCCAATGTAACATCACAAGTGCATATTCTTCATTTTTTGTAAGTATAGATTCATAAAAACCTCTTTTGCGCATGAAATGAGTTGGAGAGTGTGCAAAAAAACAAATCCTAGGTGTTATGTATATGAAAGCTTAGTGAAATATATAAAAAACAAGCATATATGACCTCATTCATGAGTGTTTTAACCATGACAATTTCCAAATCCGAAAATTGCACATAAGTTCATCAAAACATTTCCATATGAACTAGCCACTTTCAAACAATGTTAAGCATGGAGTGAGATGGAAAATGTGCTAAATTGAAGCCTTGATGTTATATATATGAATGAAGCCTTAATGAAATATGTGAAAAAAAAGCTTGCATGGTCTCATTCATGAGTGTTTCAAAAGTGACAAGTTTTAAATCCGAAAATTGCATATGATAAACCAATTCTCCCATGCTTCAAAAGGGTGAACCCCAAGTATTGTAAAAAAAACATTTAAGTCTTTCCAAAATCACAACTCGGAGAGTAAACTCCTCAAAGTTTCAGAATTCCCGCAAAAATATCACATGTAAACTTTTTCCTAAGCCCAAGGCGGCACCTTCACTTCCTAAAAATGTTATATGTTTAGTATCATGAAATTGAAAGAGAACAAATTTCCAAATAATCTTATAACCTCCAAAACGGTAGCCAAAATAATTTTGTCAAAACATCGTCAAAAGATGCATTTAAAAGCCCTCAAAACTACAGTCGTTTCAGCCCATAAAAAGGGCATTTTGAAAAGCTCAAAACTGAACCCAATTCAGCCCACAAAACACGTTTTTAAAAGCTCTAATCTGAAACAATTGAGCCCGCAAAATATGTTTTTAAAATGTTCCAAATAGCTTGCCAAAATCAGACCTTGCACATAAGAATTGAGTGGTATGTGTGTAAACTTCAAGCATTTATGTGATAATCATGTAAAACATAATAATGGGTGGCATATATTCTTTTATTTTTCTCTAAATAAAAAGAATTGAGCGGCATGAATGCAAGTTTCCCATGCAAGCAAAAATTCTTTTTAGCTTCCTCTCCTGTTTTCAAAATAACAAAGAGCAACCACTGATTCAGCATGTCAGATGTGGGTAAATAAGGGATCAGCCTCCACATAGGATAACATTGCTCGATACTCCATTGCAAATAGGCCAATCATAATTGATGCCAATCCACAGGAGAATTCAGCAGTTCAACTTATAAAGTAGTGAGGAATTTGGGTGGTATGCATGTAAAACCTGAAGTTTGGGTGTTAAATATGTAAATATCTAAGAATTGGGTGGTATGCATGTAAATGATTAAAATTCAAATGAAAGAAGTGTAAAAGCACAGGAATTAAGTGACATGTATTAAGAGTTCCCCGAAACAAACTAGCAAGACTCCCGAATTCCAAGTAAAAACTTTCAAATCTTCACATAAGAGAGGGTATCACACTTCTCATATTTTTGCAAGTAAGTTCATAGTTATGTAAAGAATAAGAACTCCCATGATACGAAGCTTGCCAAAACCAAACTGCCAAAGAGGAGGAAAATTATAGGGAGCTTACCTCAACTAACCACTAAATCAGAAATGATGAAAGCAATAAAACCCAAAATGATAGTTCTAGAAAGGAAGTAAGCTCCACCTAAATTCTAGCCCTGAAAGTTCCCCACAGCACTTCCAAGAAGGCCTCAAGCACACAGGTAATGAACAAATCAAAGAAAATCCTATAAGAAGATGAGAGGAAATTTTGGCAGCACCTCAATTCTCTTCAAAAATTTC
>NEWO01000333.1:551215-616088 GCA_003013225.1 Phalaenopsis aphrodite | reverse complement strand
ATGATTGCTGAATATTCTGACGAGGATGTTGGAAGGTTTGTTGACGTTGTTCTGCTTGTATTTGCAATTATCGTTTTCCCCTGCTAACCACAGCAACTGTCCCAGATTTCTTCTCGAATATCTTGGTTATCCTAGACTTCTTGGACTCCTCATTAGAATCCATATGCTTGACTTCTTCTTGCAGATTGCTAGCTTTGCTGAGTAACTTCTCGAAAGACTTGATAGTGAGTCCCTTAAGCATGAAAGCTATCGGTCCATGGATGCTTTTGAATAAAATCTCAATTGCATGTTGTTCTTATAGTTGAGGCTCACACTTCATGCTAAGATTTCACCACCTCAAAACATAATCTACTAGAGTCTCGTTAGGCCTTTGTCTTTCTACCGCAAGATCTCCAATAGAAACATGATGATGCACTCCACAAAGCTTTTTACAAACAACAGTTCTAACTCGTCGAATTTCTTTACCAATCCGTTGAGCGACTCGGCATACCAATGAAAAGCAACTCCTTACACGCTGCTGACGAACTATTGACAGAGTAAAGCTTCGTTGTTTCTTGTATTGTCACAATTGGCTAGGAAATGTGCTATGTGTTGTCTGGGATTTACAGTCCCATCAAATAGCTTAAAGTTTGGTGACACAAAACCCTTGGGGTAGGGTACGACATCGAACTCCTCCGGGTAAGGTCTACCCTTTAAAATAAATGAACCACCCCTAGACTGGGTTAAGGCCTCCCGAACTTGTTCAACCATTTGTTTAAATATATTTTCTGGTATGATGCATTGGACAGAGTATTTCCTCGGTTGTTCATCAGAGGTGAATTCTTTTCTTTCATCTGCAACATGAATGGTTTTTGGTTGGTTCATTTTTGGAAGTGTCATCTGCGGTGATTGTGAATGTCTTTGCATTGTAATCACGATGGTCGTCAATTCTTTGATTTTCCTTTTGAGATGATTGACATGTTTGTCCCTTTATTGGGTGGCCCTTTGCCTCTCATTCGCAGCACTCTCTAGACCAGAAGATGGAGCGTCTCGTGCAGATAACTCGGCCTGGGTCTCGACGACATTGATTTCTGTTAATCTTTCGTTCATGTAATCTAGCACATTGTAATTTTCATCAATAATATCTTTTCTTTGTTCTTCAAATAATCGTGCAATATTGGCAATGAGTCTATCTAGCTTAGCGTCAATCGAGTTCGCTTTGATTACTTTTAGGTCAATTGGGGATTTCTGAAGAATATCATTTCTTTTGTTGAGCACCGGTGTGGTTGTGTAGAAGTTAATTGAATCAACCAAAATCATATTTATGGAACCTTTTCAAGTTCTTTCAAATACTCTTTTGGGATCATTCCATTTCCACTTTTGAAATTCTTCTCAAGCCAATCCTTGAAGCTAAAGCAGTTTTCTATGGTGTGGCCGAGCAACCAGTGGTATGGGCAATGTTGGGGATGATACCCCTCATCGATCTCGTGTGGCTTTCTCGGGTTTGGTAGACTAAATCCTTATTCCTTTAGCAATTCATGGAACATCTTCGACACGGCTTCCTCTTTGAAGGAATACATCACTTTCTATCATTCTGTCAAGGATATCCTCTTATTCTCTGGTCGGTATGATCCTCCTTGAGACGGTTGTTGGTTAGACTGACCATATTTTTGTGTCTGTTGTTGGCGGGATTATCGAGGCTGTTTGGCTTTCCAAATTTCCTGGTCGTGCCTCCTTTCCTATGCTTTTATCAGTTGTGCAGGCTTCAAATTGAACCCAATCTTGAATCCAGAAAGTAGTGGGGCATAAGCATCAACCGACTCTTCCTCATGTAGAATCTCTTTTCCCTTACTCGGCAAAACAGTTGACACGGTGACAAGTGTATCCGGTAGTAGGAGTAAAAACATTTCTCGGAGAAATTTTAACGCTCCCAACGACGGAATTTTCAACACTAGTAGGGCTTTTTTCAATCAACACCTTTAAAGGGGAGAATTCTTTGATAGACTTCAAGTTGAACTCTACAGTAGGCTCCGCAGTCTTATCTGTTTCAAACTTCATCACTATGATGACAACCTTTCCAAACTTGAGTCTAATATCATCGAACCCTTGTCCAAACTTAATAACTTCCAGGTCAGACAGTTCATCCCTGTTGACAGCGAACTATATTTCAGAGGTAATAGAAAAGATCAACCTTGGCGAAGACATTATCCCTGTCATTTGAAGAATTTTTGAAAGTTAGTGATCTCCCGTACCTTACAGTTTCGACAGAAGTACTCAAATTGACGCACTTATCTTATGAACTGGGCATATCCTTTATTATTTTAATTTTCAAATTTATTAATTATTTGTGATTAAAGCATTGAAGAGTTGCAATTAACAAATTAAATGAGTGTGAAGAGACGCAAAAACTTGGCTTGATTCACAGAAAAGTAAACCAAACATGAAGGAGACGTAGAAATGCAAAGTTTAGGATCGAGTGCAGGACCAACTTCACAACGCACAACGCCCAAGCGGAACTAGTCCACCAACACACCTATTGGGGGTCCGACCCCACATGAAAGTTAAGTCCTAATGAACTCCTGAACCTATCTATTCAAAGGTGATTGAACAGACGGACTTGAAGTCCCAAAGAGTTGACTGTACTCACCTAAGAAAGAAATGGATGGAGCATGTCAACTGAAGAAAGGTTATTTCGACCATGAGGGACATGAACACTTTACCGATGAGAAACTAATCCCCAGCAGTGTCGCCAGAATTTGTCGGCACTAAAGAGTTGGGGGAGTTACCTATAAGAAGTTGTCGGTCACCAGAATCGAAATTTCATTGCCCACTTCGGAGGGACGTTTAATATATATATATATATAAGTTTTAAGAAAATATGAAATCAGACTGACCCCACACATTTCACAGTTTAAATGAAAGAGCACTATACCTCAAACCCTATATATATCCCGAAAGATAAACACAAGACTTGAGGATGAGGCTCGATCAAATAAACTAAGAAATATATGATATTCGTTTGGTGTGCGAAAACTATTTTATTTGCCGACAAGTTTCCTTATTTAATACAAAAAATTAAACAGGGTTTATATTAAGCTGGGTTCGGAAAAGCTTCCTATAAGGGCAAGCCCATATAGTTAATTACATCTTAAATGACCGAAGTCACTTAAGAAATCTTTCAATAAAAATCAGGGAATACTATCTTCAAAGAGGTCAAAAGAATAGAATTTTTCAAAGAAATCAAACCAAAGAGTGTCAAATGAGAAACACTCAAATTTAGAATATTCTTGGGGAATCCAAATGAAAAAGAACTATAGGAGGTCATAGATTTAGAGGTGAACCTCGGTGACTTCCCAAAATATCCTACTATTTAGCTTCAATATCGAGAATATGTTATTTGACGTTTCATCCTGCCAGTTTTATTTAATTACGGATAATATTTGTTTGACGCGGTCACACAATTTGATTAGAAGATATGAGGATTTACGTCGTATCAGACGACAACCTCGGAACTTAGAACGAGATAGGGCTTAAATTGCACATTTTGGTTGTGCAAACGCCTAAAAGATACAGTAAGGATTTATGTCGCACTAAGCAGACTACCTCGAAATCCTATGGTTTGTTGTTTAATTCTAAGGAAAGGTTTTGTTGATGTAGACATGTTTTGCTGTTGAAGATGGTCGTGCTGCCCACAACGCTAGCTCCAAGCTCTTCGTCGTAGCATCAAATTTAGTATTCAAGTTGTTTAAGGTTAAAATAATGTAAAAGGTGAAGTCACCAATTTATCGTGGGTACCACCTAGGAGCCGCTACTGGCATCCTAATTTAGGGGAGAGTGTAAAAGAAAAGCATGTTAAAATGCAATGAAATCATGCAGTGGTAATATGAAAACTGTACATCCGGCAGAAGAATATACACTGAAAGCTAGAATAAGTAAACAACACTGGGCAAGTGTGTGTGTGTGTGTAATGTGTGTAGGAGAAACTAAATAAAAGAATCAAAAATTCAAAAAAAGTCGAAAAGGAACATTCTGTAATAAATCTGAAACAAAACAAAGTTCGTAGGAAATCTTAATAAATCCATAGAGGTAAACTTGTAGAAAATCCGAAAGAAAGAACAAAAATGAAGAAAACACCAGAATGAACTACAAGTTCAAGAAGACCGTAAGCTTGGTGGTGAGGAGGACTCATAGCTGTGTTGTAGACAAAAACCTTAAGTACTAACTACTAGACTGACTTTCTGCAGAAGGCAGCCCTAATCCAATTCGAGTAGCCAACCGTGGATTTTTGTAAAATCTTTCATACATTTCATTCTGGATATGGATTCAAGTAAAAGCCGTAGGTAAGTAGGTTTTTTTTGTAGTGGACGAGATTTTGCATTTTTCAAATGTATATATATATATATATATATATATATATATATATATATATATATATATATATATATATATATATATAATAATAATAATAATATTAATTTGATCCACAAGTTGAATACCCTAGTCGAACTAGGACTGCTAGCAACTTTACACTGGCGACGGTAGAAACCCAAAGGCTGGGCAAATAGTATCTGTAAAAATTCCCTACTCTACCCTCTCCAGTGTCTCTCAGTTGGGAGATACTATGCTAAGGGACCTGATTCTCTATAATGCAATCTTATCACAGTCCTTAACCTCACACACTCCACTTACAGCCTTGCTTGATGGCCCCACATATAGCAAGAGTGCTATACGTGCGCACTTATGCGTCCTACATAGGCACGTGACGTAGGCCAAGAAGCAAGGAGAAACAAAGGATTGAAGGCAAGGAAGAGAGAGAAGAGGAAATGATACCGCCTAAAACACGACGTAACGGAGGCGGATCATCCCTCAAAACCGACTCACTAAATACGACTCGCTAAATACGACTCGCTAAATGCGACTCGAAATCCACAAAACTGACTCACTAAATGCTACTTAAAAGCCACCAAACTGACTCGCTAAATGCGACTCGAAAGCCACAAAATTGACTCGCTAAATGTGACTTGAAACCCACAAAAGGCGTGCCCCTCATGAGGCAAAATTCGAGCCATTGAATGGTCAAAACCGATCCCCTATCCAAGCACAAAGGAGCCTCAAAAACCATTTGAAGCTCTCCTAATTCACATTTACTTTCTATACTTTTCAACGAGTCAATTCCCTCTCACATATGCAATGATAAATCATCACAAGTATTTTAGAAATAATCATTCCAACACAAGGTTTTATCCACCAAAGCTCCTCTCTTCTAACACATTAACCATGATGAACTTGTATAGGCACATGAGTAAATCATCCCAAAGTAATTGTATAAATGCATATTTTGCATTTAAGCAAACATATAAATGATCCAAAGTCACTTCCCCTAATCATATAAGTGCAGATTTTTAATCTAAGAAAGTGTAAACATGACGTAGGTTCATCCAATGTAACATCACAAGTGCAAATTCTTCATTTTTGGCAAGTATAGATTGATAAAAACCTCTTTTGTGCATGAAATGTGTTGGAGAGTGTGCAAAAAAACAAAGCCTAGGTGTTATGTATATGAAAGCTTAGTGAAATATATAAAAAACAAGCTTATATGACCTCATTCTTGAGTGTTTCAACCATGGCTATTTCCAAATCCGAAAATTGCACATAAGTTCATCAAAACATTTCCATATGAACTAGCCACTTTCAAACAATGTTAAAGCATGGAGTGAGATGGAAAATGTGCTAAATTGAAGCCTTGATGTTATATATATGAAGCGTTAATGAAATGAGTGAAAAACAAGCTTGCATGGCCTCATTCATGTGTTTCAAAAGCGACAAGTTTTAAATCTGAAAATTGCATATGATAAACCAATTCTCCCATGATTCAAAAGGGTGAAGCCCCAAGTATTTTAAAAAAATACACATTTAAGTCTTTCCAAAATCACAACTCAGAGAGTAAACTCCTCAAAGTTTCAGAATTCCTGCACAAGTATCACATGTAAACATTTTCCAAAGCCCAAGGCGGCACCTTCAATTCCCAATAATTTTATATGTTTCGTATCATGTAATTGAAAGAGAACAAATTTCCAAATAATCTTATAACCTCCAAAACGGCAGCTAAAAGAACTTTGCCAAAACATTGCCAAAAAAATGCATTTAAAAACCCTCAAAACTACGGTCATTTCAGCCCATAAAAAGAGCATTTTGAAAAGCTCAAAACTGAAACCAATTCAGCCCACAAAATGCATTTTTAAAAGCTCTAACCTGAATCCAATTCAGCCCGCAAAATATGTTTTTTAAAATGTTCCAAATAGCTTGCCAAAATCAGACCATGCACATAAGAATTGAGTGGTATGTGTAAACTTCAAGCATTTATGTGATAATCATGTAAAACATAACAATGGGTGGCATATATGAAAAGCTCCATTCTTTTATTTTGCTCTAAATAAAAAGAATTGAGCGGCATGAATGCAAGTTTCCCATGCAAGAAAAAATTCTTTTTAGCTTCCTCTCCTGTTTTCAAAATAACAAAAAGCAACCACTGATTCAACAAGTCAGATGTGGGTTAATAAGGGATGAACCTCCACAGAATAACATTGATCAATACTCCATTGCAAATAGGCCAATCATAAATGATGCCAATCCACAGGAGAATTCAGCAGATTGAAAATTTTGCTCCATATTTTGGTACAGCTTACGGTTTTCTGTTTCTGGTTTGTGGTACTCTGCTAGATAGATATTTCGAGCATGCTACAAGTTTTCATCTTTTTGCTGCAAAGTATTCAGGTTGTTTCTATCCTCCACCATCTATTTTCAATGTTCATTGGGAGTACATCTAGATGGAGCCTGCTGCACGGAGTTTTCTTGCTTTGCTTTTGCTGGAATATTTTTTTAATACAAGTTACTTGTAGATTCGTCCAATACAATTCACACGGTTGAAGAAATTTTTGCTTACAGGTATACTTTTTGTTTTGGGTTATATTTGTGTTATGGGGTATACTTGTGCGTTTTTGTCCTTTTTTGCATGGTGCTCTACAGTAGGAGTTGGAATCCCTTGGAGCATGTCTCATGTATCTTTTTTCTTCTTTGCTTTGGGGATCCACCTCCCCTCCCACCATCGTAATTTTTACTTTATTAGTAGATCCAGAGCCGTATAATGCTCCTTCCCTACAAAAATATATAGATATACGTATCTATACATTTACATATATATGTATAAATAGATTTTCAAATAATTTGCATTTATGTAAATATGTATGTATATATAATTAGATGCACATACACTCATACATATGTACATAAGTTTCAACAAAAAAAAAACACTTTTATATATATATATATATATATATATATATATATATATATATATATATATATATATATATATATATATATATATATATATATATATATATAAATAAATAGATAATTGAATATATGTATATATTAAATTCATAACATAATTTATAAACATACTCACATATATATATAACATTAGACGCATACTTAAGCATTTGTAATTAAATTATTATATTTATGGGTTGATTAGGTTGTTTATAATTTAATCGTATTATTTATGAAATAATTAAGTTATAATTTAATTGAATAAATTCAACAAAAGTATTGTAAAATTTTTATTTAGCTAACTAATTCATTGTGTTTTAAATTAAACTATAAATAAATTTACTAAAATGTTAATTAATAAATCAAACCATTAATTAGTTAACTAATGTTTTTTATTAATCAAATAATTAATTAGTTGATTAAGTCATTAATTGTTTGATTAAAGTTTTAATTTATTAATAAATATGTTATTTAGAAAATTAACTTTTTAATTATTTGATTACATTTATGTTAGATTAAATTAGGATACTGATTAATTGTTCAGTATGTTAACTTATTAATTAATAAATTATTTATGCTAATTGTTTGTTTATTGAGTTGATTAGAAGGTGATTAAGTTTGAACAAGTTTAATTTAGGGTGATTAGTAAGGCAATTAGGTGTTGTATGTTTCACTTAAGGGGTTTAGGGAAGGAGTAAGAATATTAAAGAGTTGATTAAGGTTAATTACCTATAAATAGGTTCCACCATGCGATCTCAGTTTTGTTTAAATTTTGAGAAAGAATGTGTTAAATGCTTAATTTGAATATTATATTATACATATAATAAATCCCATATATAATACAATCTCTCTGAATTCGTTCTGTAATACTCTACATTTAACATGTAATTTACAAATATGAAACAAACAAGTCCATATGCTTTCATTTTGGATAAAAAATGCATGTAAACACTCGGTTTGGACTCAGAAGCACGGAAACATACTGATTTCAATGTAAGAACGTGCAATTAATATATTATAATTTATTTGTAGCAAAAGCCCTTTGTTTACATACCAGATTAATTTTGGTTTGGATTAAACTGAATGAATCATGTAAAATTTGCTTAAGAATATTAATTAAACATATAACAATGTGATTAGCATCAGAACCCCACGAATTAGATAAAAATAATACATTGTATTAAAAGTTTTAATTTTGAATGGTGAATTGTTAATATAAATTGCATGAAAGCATGGATGGATGATTCATCTTGAATTTATATGGGTAAAGTATATTATACATTTTCTTTAGGTTCCTGAATTCCTAATTTGAAGATTTTCCCAGAATTTTCCTTCATGCTTCATGCTTCATGCTTCCTTGGTTCAATTATTAGAGGACGGCATATGGAGTTCTCGTCTTTAGTGTGGGGAGGAGGAAAAATCGAAAAGAATTCAATGGAAAAGGAAGAGATAGCCCTGGAATTAAGAGGAAAGGTAATTCCTTTGCTCGTGTGGCGTAAATGGTGAGGGGATTGAAGAGTTACAGCTGGTAAAGGCGAGATAATGGGCAGTTGTGGGTGGATATAGTTTGTGGAAAGGTTTGGACGTCAAAATTAGAAGAGATAAGTTGCCTTTTTGAAATTAATGGTGTAGATTTGATCTTCATGAAGGGATCCACGGTTTTGACCATTTGAACCAATGGGAGAAGAGTGTGTGAATTGCAGATGTGTCAAAGCAGGAGTGGTTTGTTGAGTAATTCAGTCTACGATAGATATCTAATAACAAAGTTGTAATTTTGGCCAAATTTAGACATTGAGAGACAAAAAATTTATAAATTTGCATAGAAAAATGAGAGGCTTAAAATTAATATGTTAGGATAAATTGTGGATTACAACGGTCCAAACAGTTTTAAAAATGGAGTTGTGTAGTTGAAGTTATGGTCATTTGGTTATAGTGATTGGGAACTTGACTTTTACTAAAAATTTTACTTCAATCAAATTGATAGAGAAAAATCTAAAAAATATGATGGTTCAATTGGTCTTGGCTAATTTAAGCTATATAGAGAGAAATGACTAGTTAAAGTAGGTCTCACCGTAAAAAAAGAGAATATGCTTATTTTTTAAGAGAAACTATTGAACCTTATTGATCTAAATGATGTATTTTTAAGTGTAAAACAAAGTTTGTTGAAGATTATAGTTAATTTGATGTATTTTCTGATGCATTTTTGTCAAATTATCAATTTATCTAATCAAATTATCATTTTCTCTCTCCTGATTATCGTCTTCTCAAAATGTGCCCAAAAGGGGTCAAAATTGAGCACAAAAGGTTCATTAAAAATGATTTGATGATATGGACACAATGGTAAAGTCCTTTTTTTCAAAACTAGTGACGCATTAAAAAAAATTTTAATGTTATACCATTTTTATGCAGAAGTGCCCTAATTGTATAGTTTTACATAAAAATTGTCTCTACTACCCCTTAGATTTGTTTGCATGATCTTTATTAATGGTAATAAATTTCTTGCAACTTTTAAAATGAGTTTTTGAGCCTTACAAAAATTTTTGAACAGAAATCAATAATTTTGTGATTTAACCAAGATTGAGCTCAAGTGAAGTCTAGGCAAGCTTTAGTCAGTGAAGAATAGAGTTGAATAGAATGAGATCGACATGCACAAATAAATCACATAGGTCATTATCGGTACAATGGAGTTCAACTTAACCTAGGTCAGTATGACTCCTTAGTGATTGAAGATCGACCGAAGCTTTGTACACAACAACAATCGAAGTCCACAATAGAATTGATCCTTGTAAAAGATCAAGTCATTCCCCAGGTTTTTGATGGCTTGAGCATTCGTATCAGCTTGATGGAGAACAATACTTGTGTTGTACACTCACATGTTATCCATAAGCCAGACGTTGAATTAAGTCAAGATAGATCTTGGTCGACATGAATAAATCAAACGTCTGAAAAGAATATTTATTGGCAATAGAGTGTTAGGATTGAACAAACTTAGAGAAAGAAAAGTGAGAAATGATTGTTTTTAACTGACTCTTTGCTCTGCCCTATGTATAGGGAACACAAGGAATTTGAAATGACTCAAAAAAGTACATTGAGGTTCGAAAATACATCACATTAGTGTGAACATCGAGGATGCATGATGATTATTTTTTTTTTGAAATTAGGCAAAAGTCAGAAATTTCATTGATCATAAATTTTTTTTTGCAGCGGGTAGTTCACCGTCTTTGGCAAGATTAAATTCTAACAAATCAAACTTAGATACAATGCACTCTCACCAAATTTATATTTTTCTATCTTCTCCTCTTCTGCTCAGTTGTATGAAATTGAGCTAATGCATGAACCTTCACCAGTTCTTCCTGGAGACTAGCCAACTCGGCTCAAAGAGTCTCCATCTCGGCATAAAGAGCACAAACTCCTCCAATATGTTTGAGAGGGTGGTCTCTCGCTGAATACCAGCTATCCAAGCGAAGGAGTCTATGGTCTCTTCCATTCACCGAGCCAAAGAATCACATGACTTCTTTTGGATGTCTGTCTCCCACTCAAGATTAGTCGAAGGGGTGGTAGGGCGGATGCCAATTCAAGCGGGACAGGAGCAGAAGGACCAACGGGCTCCTCTGGCTTAGGGAGATGCACAACCACTGGAGCTAAGGAGTCCATAGTTTCCATTGCCTTATCTGCAACATTAGTCAGGTCCATTTGAATAAACTGAACAAGTAAACAAAATAAAATTCAAGTTACCAATCATTTGTTTCAACTCTGATGTACAAAGACTTTCACCAACAGGTGGTGGACCATCAATTTAAATATTCGTGGAGCATCACTTAGTGATAGAGCATCACTCTGAATTGCCTCTATAGCCAAAGACTGACTGAGTATCTTTTGACGAAAGAGCTTACGAAGTTGTGTTGTCTTGTCCCTGCTCTTATGTAGGTAGCTTTATTGGTTGTTTAATGAATGGTTCAGGAGAAAAAAAGATGTTTCAACAATGCACACTCCCTTTTTGCTGCTCACCTCAAGGAGTGAAAGCGAGCCAAAGGACTCTCAAATCTCTTCCACCCTTTTTTTTATCAACACTAAATGCTTTATCAATTTGGAGCCCTCAAGCATAGCCCCTTCAGCCAGCTCTTCGTGTTTGATCGTTTTTCTCTCATCTCCCCTGTCTCCTCTCGGTCAATAAACCCTCTTTATTCTTATTCTTTATCAATAAGGAGCGAGAACTTTCTGGCTTCCTCTTCTGACCCCAGAATGACAGATCTTTGAAGTTGGAAGCCTGAAGGCCGTAATTAGTTCTTCCTCACTCACTTGCCTTTTAGCACTTGACATCTTTGTCCGCCAGTATGACAACTGAAGGGTTAGAAAATTCCAAAAGAAAAGAAAGCATTAATCTTGCCCTAGTTATAAGGATCCAATGACTACAACTTTTGAGAGCACTTATTATTAATTTAGTAAAAACATATTTATCTAGCTCTCTTATTTTTTTGGCATTGGTCACTTTCAAGGAATTAAGAGAATCATCTAAAATGTGACTGTAAGAATTTTGCAGAGATCCAATGGATCACACATAAAAAATAGCAAAAGACCGAGCAATTCAATGACACTCAAGTCGATTGAACTCTAGGCCAACCAAGTGTTCAAAGAGTGCCACTCATCAATACCGATAACGACATAACCAACACAAATTATACTCATAAGAACTATGATCGCTTAACAAGAACCTCTCCTGTATACATTCATCGACCGAGAATAGGTTGCCCATTAGACTTAGGTAATGTGTCATTTATCTAAAGTAGCAATCCTTCTCGAAGACAAAATCTCTTCATATTGGATTCCTTGGAAATAGATGGCCAAAGATAGTTCAATTGGCCGAATGAATTTTGGCCTGACCGAACAAAGACCGGAAGACCAAACCAAACAGTTATAAAAATAAAACGGTGCCTAGAGCAGTTATAGATATGAAATATCACCAGCAGTGGTTTTCAATGTAAAAAAGGTGCCCAATTCGGTTACCAAAATGTAAAGGTTTAAAGACTCATAAATAATTATAACGTTCTAATTAAACATTTTTCTATGAATTATAAATCGAAGGTTCATTCTTGTAGAAAAGAATACTGAATCTATTCCCATGAAATTTGTTTTATTTTTGCTTATCCTACTCTACTCTTCCCTTCTCCTATTCTTCTCATCCGACCAATGCTCTATTTCATGGGTGTGACATTTTAGGATTCAACATTCCTCCAACAACAACAACAAAAAAAACAAAGCCTTAATCTCACTACGAGGGGTCAGCTACATGAATCCTTTTTTTCTCAATTGTGTCCTATTTAGTGTCATATTTTCATTTAGTTCTAATAAATTAAGATCATTATTTATACAATAAGCCCAAGCCTTCCTGGGTCTACCTCCACCTTTCTTAACATAAGTCCAATCTAAAACGGAAAAAATTTGCGTACATAAGATGTACGCAGAGTTGCGTACGTCTGTAACCTGCAAACAGGTTACAGGAAGGATTTTAAGAGGTTATAACCGCATTATACCCCCTGTAACCTCCTTGTAACCTACATGTACCTTCTAATAAGTTTTGCGCTTCTGTTTTCATATACAGGTAGGTTACAGGGGATATAACGCGGTTATCACCTCCCAAAATCCTCCCTGTAACCTATTTGCAGGTTACAGACGTACGCAACTCTGCGTACGTCTTATGTACGCAAATTTTTTTCATCTAAAACATCTACTCTCCTAATGCGATCATCAGATGGTCGACGTTTAATGTGACCAAACTATCTATAATGACTGTCTAATTGTTTCCGTCACTAGAGCTACACCAACCTTATCAAAGAGAATTCATTTCACATTTGTTTCTAAGTGTAAATCCACTCATCCACGTAATCCTTCTCATCTCTTCAACACTTAACTTAGTATTGAGATTCTTTATTAAAGGCCAACATTCAACACCATAGAGCATTGCTGGACTCACCAACATCTTCTAAAAGTTTTCTTTAAGTTTTAAGCGGTACTTTTCTATCACACAAAAGGCACGAAGCATTCCTCCACTTCAACCAACCAACTTGACCTCTACTATTAACATCCCCATCTATATCACCGTCGATTTGAACAACAAACCCGAGATATCTAAATCCTTCACACCTTTTAATAATTTGATCATCCAAAGTTTCATTTCTATCACTAGAGCTACTACTACTAAAATTACATTCCATGTGTTCAGTATTAGTTCTACTCAAATGAAGGCCTTTAGACTCCAATGTAGGCCTCCATAATTCAAGCTTTTCCAGGGTTTTTTCTTTCGTCTTATCCACGAGAAGCATATCCTCAGCTAAAAATATACACCAAGTTACATCCTCCTGTAAATATCCAAGAAGACCATCCATAACTAAAGCAAAATGAGATGGGCTTAAAGCTGATCCCTGATTTAATTCAACAGATAAGAAAATAATTGGTCAATCCTTCTTCAGTTCGATTGGATAAATGAATCCTTCATTTGCAACTTTTTTATGATTAGAAACTTAAATGAAATCAATACAACTTGCAAAAGTGATTGTTTTAATTTATTACCTTAATAGCTTTTTCTTAGTTTTCTACTTCAATTTACAATAAACTCCAATTTTACGAACGCCATGCGTTTATTCAGATTTTAAAAACTTGGTCAAAGAAGCGGACATCCAATATGCAAAGCTATGATTATATAAGACTAAGTAGTACTTAATAATCATATTAATTATACTTTCGATACTATTATATATAAAATAATCAATAATTAGAATCAGCTGAAATATGTTTGCCCGTTATTTTACTTCATTTTTGTATGAACGTGAACAATATTTAAGCAGTTATTATGCGTTTCTGTTATTATTGGTTTCTTTATGTAAGATTAGTATTTCTTAAGGTATAGTTGTTTTCTTACGTAGTATAAATAGAAGACGTATTAAAATTTTTAAAAGGAAATTAATTGTTCTTTTTTAGTTATAATGACAAGACTTTAATTTTCTATGAAAGAGTTTGATTTCCAGATATATTTGAAATTGAAATGGATTTTAACTAGCTTTTTAAAAACTGTATATAATTTAATAATTAGTCTAAGTTGAAATATTTACATATTCTTCAAAAAAAGTCAGATTATGGCATAAAAATAATTTGAAATTTTAAATTTAGTTATAATTTTAATAGGGGTAATTACATAGATAGCATTGGGATTGTAATTTACAAATCTGACACCCTCTTTCATCTATTTTTCAAATTCTCACTCTAATATTAAAATTCACCCAATGAAGCCACAACCAATATATTTCATTTATAAATTTCTCAATGATTTGATCTTGGTGCACATAAATGCATTGATTCAGAAGTTCAAAAACATCATCCAGGTAATAGATTTTGTAAATAGAAATTTTTCGTGTGCTATAGATAAAATCATCCATTTAAAAAACTACATCATACAACAATTTGTAACATTTTTAATAAAATATATGACTATAACTCTATGGGTCTGTTTGGGCAGATTATGCGTTTTAGGATAAGCTGCTTATCCTGAAACGTAGCCCGCGGGCCGGCTGCAGGGGTCGACCCGCGGCCTGCGTTTAGTGTAAAAACTCAAACGCAGTTTCAGATAAGCTGACGAAACGGGTGAACCAAACGGTACAACGGCGTTTTGAAAATGATGTCCGCACTTATAAGCTGCCCCCAAACGGATTCTAACTTATAATATTAAAAATCTCTCATTTTGATGAAATTATGTTTTTTTTCAGAGTGCGGTCAAGATAACCGTAAAATTAATCATGCAAGACACTCGCACGGACCAAAGGATTAGAAAAAGCCCCGGAAATTTTGTCTGCTTTGTCAAGCCACCTCGCCAATTCCCTGAGATACCTCATCCACACGGAAGAAAAAGACTTCAAGCACTCATCTAACGGAACGATCGCATGTGGTTTTCTTTGCTTCTAGAGCCATGTTTATTTTATCCATTTTTCTGTAACGGTCCAATCATAAATTTCTTTATTTATTCTTTTTATATAGCTTTTTATTGTAGAGTTCAATAACTTTAAAATGAGACTGTTAGAAGGAGAACGTGCGAACATTCTTAATGTTGCAAACTTTGGGCTATGGCAATTAGAAATCTCACTTTGATCGTAACTTAGTGATCATTTGATTGTTTCCAAAAAATACAAAATATAAACATAAATTTATATTTAATGACTTAAAGTTTTATCTAATTTAGAGACAATTTTTTGAGTTTAAACTATTTTTGATGTCTACTTACATTCAATTAAATGATAAATTTAAAATTTCTTTCATTTTGAAATAAAATATTTTCTCAATTCCATTAAAAATTAGAATGAGCACTTATCACAAAATTTGATGAAGGAGTAATTAAAGCTCAAAATTTTAATGAATAAAATCATTTACTTTTGTATGGCCGAAAAATGCCTGTGCAGATTTAAATGGAATATGACAATAGAAGAGATTGGCTGACCATCTCATTCAACCAACGACTTCAGACCGTCGGTCGACCACCTCGATCAATCGCTATCTTCACTCCATTGGCCAAGCGACTTAGTCAACCAACCGACTGCATCGTTGGACAGACCTATATATGCAAATATGTTCCACCCCGATATGAAAAGGTGTCAGAGAATTGAAGAGGTGCCAACAGAAATAACTCCTATGGACAAGCTTGTACTTTTATATTTGTCCTTTCTATAATCTATAAATAAAAATACATTTTATGCATAAAGGGACTCATGCTATTTCGGGTCTACCCTTCTTGTATAAACAATCTTTTAATATATGAAAAAGGTTCACCATGCGTAGACAACACCCCCACTTTGCCTCGTTGGGGGCGGTCACAACGTCACTTTCTCTTTAGCTGTCTCTCTATCTCGAATTTCTCATGCTCTATGCTTTGGGCATGGCTACATGACAATTCTGGGTTCAATGACTCACAAACCTTACCAAATGATGCATGCATGGATACCACTAGAATGAAAAAAACCTTGAACCACCACATAGTACTATCCCTCATAAACATAGTTCGCCAGAATGATATAGAAAGAAGCATTGGAATAACTGCTGATTTTAGACAACTATATATTTTTCTAATTATTTTTCTTATAAGGCAAAATCTTTGCATGAAGTTTTTATAAGCCCTATTCATCTTTTCTGATGTAATAAGCTAGATATAAATATACGTAATGAAAAATATTTACTTATTTTCAGTAAAAATTAAACCGCTGCCAAAAAAGTATTTTTAATTTTAAGAATATGTTATAATACGCTATACATATTTTATAAACTGGTACAATTAATCTCTCATTTTACATTACTCATCGCAACATGGTTTGGATGCATTGCATTTTGCATATTATAACACTACAGCAAGCATATGTAGGTTGTTCTCTTTAGGACTGGACCATATCTTATGGTTTGTTCAGATCAATATAGTTTTTGGTATTTCTTCATTTCTTTGTTTTTTCAAATATTTATATAGTGTATGCTTTTAAAATATTATTTTCTGTTTCAAAAATATATCATTTTTTTTTTGGCAAACACTCAAAATAATTGTGAGGTATTTTTTTGATGATTTTAAAAGCAATCATAGCATAATTAAATAGATAAATATATTTTATTTCAAATAAAAACATAAATAAAATAAAATAGAAATAAAAATATTAAAAAACTAAAGTCGTCCAAAACGGCCCGATGTACTTCCCGTTTTTTAAACATTGAAGGATATGACTCAAGCCGGCAACAAAACTCCATTGAATTGCAGGATAGGAGCAAGTTGTAAGAGAAAATGAACAATTACATTGCTATATATTAACTCATGTTTTAACTAATGCAAATTAGTTCCTCATTCCTTATAATGGACATGAACTTTCAAATCGAACAACTTAAATCTCCGATTATAAGATCTATTTTAGATTTATTCCTTTTTTATATCATATATATTATCACTTCTTCACTGATGAACAATCTTTGCCATTTAGAAATATGTAAAATCCCTTATAAGAGTAAACCCTAAATCTTTTTCTCTCATTTTTTATAGTTAAACTGATACCTCAGCAAGCTTTCATTCATCTAAACAAACTACAATTATTTTTTATATCGAAAATTGATGTGACCAAGGTGTAAAGCCATGTTTAGCAATGTTGTTCCATTCAGTGTTGTTTTTGGCTATTAATTTTATGTCATGTAACAATTAAGTAAAATAGATGGCATAAAAGTTATGGTTGAGTTTCTATTCTTAGTTATTTCATTGGGGTTAAGGCTAGCAATTACATCTTCATTTTCACTTATAAAAAGAAAAATATAAAAGATTCAGAGAAGCATTTTAGAATAAATCTCCCAATATCAAGTGACCAACAAAAAAAATAATAATAATAATAAGAAGAAAATAAATCAAGATAGGAAGAAGCATATAAAAAATCATGCTAGCTAGCTTAGAAATGATTGTGTCCGTTGTTGCCACTCAAGGTGAGTCGCACACTTAACATTTTTGGTCAAAAAATATATTTATATATATACATCATTAATGAGCGGTTAGATATTCAAAGTACAAGTGGCCTCCATTTTTTCTAGGGAAACCCCTTGAACTCCATTCATACCCTCTCTAGTAATAGCTCCTCTAAGTTCGAAGCTCCTTCACTTAATTTATTTCTTAACCTTCCTAAGTTTCCAAGTGCATACTATTAATTTATTATTTGTTATTGAAACCTTCCTTGAAGGTCAATAGGAACATCAAGTCACTGCCCATTCGCTTAATCTTATAATTTTCATCGATCAATGCAAGTAATCTTTCCTTGGATTCCTCCCATTTCAAATTTTATTAAACATTGAAGCAATCATTAATTAAGAGAAAAAAAAATAATCTTATTTTCGTGGGAATTTTTTTTTCACGGGAGTTGTATTTCATAGAGTAAAATTGTCTTATATTAATTTTTTTTTAGTCTTTAGTGCTTAATGGTGAATGTAATTATCGAGTAAAATAATATTTTATTAATTATTGATTAATCACCAAAAAGTATCCAAATTGATCAACTAGCACTTCAATACAAAATTTTTTCATACTTGTGTTGGCCATTTTCGATGATAGTATGTTTATAATCTGATGAAAAAACAGTATTATATGCAAATTTGCGTCGGATATATAGTACCAAAAAAAAGGTGCAATGCAAATACAAATGACATCTACTACATCTCACATAAATAAATTTGATCGACATTAGCATCTGACATTATTGACGTTAGTCAGCTTTGACACAAACTCATGATATGTAAATATTAACTACGAAATTTATGTTCACCCTTTGACGATGCAAACTTTCATTGTGATTTGCGTCCAATGTTTCTGTCGTAGAGGTTGATTAGCATCATAATGTAATGGTTGAAAAGTTACTGTGAGGTAAGTCGGTCAATGACAGAAGTATACATGTCTAGTAATATGTGGTACCATATTCCGTGTATCGATCACAACAAGAAAGACCTAACAATTATTCTTACTAGAAAAATCTTTAGTTTACTATCTAAACCTAGATTAGAATGATCATAACAGTGGGTTTAAATCATAAAATCCTAACATAAAACAAATCACGATCGAAGAAGGCAGAGAATGGAAAGCCGAGAGAAACTTGGTATTACTTATGAGGGATTAGGCCCATGCCTCAATGACTTGGGTGTCATGGTGGCTCATGGTTTTCCTTAATGTTTACCTACGTGATACTTATCAACCAGACATAAACTTTCTTCATGTGCTTACGCCTACATTAGAAGAAGAATCAGAAAGCAATGAAATTAAGTTTAGCATAACCTCATGGCATTTCCAAGGATTCTCACGATCCTCTGTCTATGTTACAAAACACTATTAGAATATGCCTATTATATCAATATTCTATGATTAACATATTTTTTTGTCTTTTGGAACAGGAAGGAGTCATTGATCACAAAATATTTTAACTTCTTAAATGATCAGATAAGGAGTAACTGAAATCTAGAATGTTAACCAACGACATGAAGAAATTTCTGCTAAAAAATTGCTATATGGAAAACTTCTTGAAAGATAATGGAAAAACTACTAACCCTACATTATAGACATGTGGAAGAGGATTTAGCCACGTATAGTATAGAAAACCATAAAAAGGTACTCCATGCAGATCATCATTGTAATAAGAGAATAATTGTAAAAGATACAAGAAAGACTTGTTCCCTCCACAAGAATAGAAGATCCCTCTCTCAAACATAATCTCTCAACAATAACAAGAATGAAGGAGAAAAAAAGAAGGAAGAAATAGCCCTTAAGATTTCAACATGAAAAGATGAACAAAATAGAAAGGGAGAACTCTCTCTCACAATGTTTCCTCTCTAAAGTTAGCCTTCAGTCGTCCAAGTTGCCTTAGAATCATCGTTATAACAATACATATATAGGAAGCTCGGTAAATACTAGAAAATTCCTTCAAAAATAGATTCAACAAGAAGGACGCAGGAGCACTGCAATGTCGGCGTGGGTGCGCCAGAGCTGTAATGACAGGGTGAGGGGGCACCCCGAAGCAGGCACGAGTGATTTATCAAGGCGTGGTTGAGCTGGTTATTTGACATGGGTTTGTTGGCTTGGTCCAAGAGTACTAGGATGTACGTGCATGCATTGGGCCAGATTCAACTTTTATTAACTTAAATTCATCTTTTTCATTCTCAAATAACATCAAAATTGTTACTTAGAAAAATTAGATAAAAATAACTTTCTCAGTATTTATATCACTAAAAAACATGCAAAAATAAAGGTGAACAGGCTAGGATTTCATCATATATTTCAGTCACATAAAATACCCCAAACTTTCTCTTTACATGTCCTAAAGCAATCATATCATTAAGCCCAAATTTGGAAAACTACAACTGACCTTTTTCTTAGGGGTATTCTTTTCCTTTAGTAATATGGAGCAGAAATCCATAGTTGAAAATTTTGCGAGTTGATAATATCATTTTCCTTTCCTTAATCATTTCTCTCTTGACACAATTCTATACAATCCACTTATTCCAGTGTGACTATAAAACCCTTTTCATTATTACCAGTTTTTTAAAGTACTAAATTCCTCTTCAAGAAATGTAGCTCCTCGGAAGATTTATGACATAAAGTTGAGACCATCAACAATAATTCCTTTTGCATCCCATCTTTCTGGTGACACAAAAACTCTGATAAGATTTTGTAGCTTGCAACTCCACTTGTACAATATCACAGTGAGTTAATTGATGTCCAATACCGATAAGAGCCATACCACTTTCATCTCTAACAATACAACTGGTTCCTACAATTCCACAAGGAAGGATAGAACCATCAACATTCATCTTCAGTCATTTGGGAGAGGGAGGATGCCCAAAATTTTGAAGGAACCAAACCTCTCTTAAAATAAAAAAATGGTGCCAACAAAAGTTCCTCAAGAATTATAGCAGTGATAGTGATTGATGTGCTAAGAGGACGATTATGAATCTATAATTTCAGGCACACCAACAACGATGGATAATATAATAAACTCAACAAGCATGTGCAATCTTCATTTAGATAATGTTAATAAGATTTTTAACTTTTGTTTATCTGTGAAAGGTCGGAAAGGTGATGTCCAATTTTGTCAATAAATATTTGATCATACAGAAAAGATACAATTAAAGTAATATGTCTCCACGATCAATAAATATTTGACCATACAGAAAAGAATACAATTAAACAACACTTGAATAGGGCCATTTCACAATGAGAGTGCCATGGATCCATGCTTGGTGAAAAATGTCAATCTATTTATCATTGGAAATCTTACAGTGGATAATAGGTTGAAGGGTAGTAACACTTCTACATAGGATTTTCCATTTTTTTGACTTAGTGTGCATGTGGTGTAGGTTCCAAAGGTCCATACCATACTTATCTTTAATTAGTCGATGAAGAATTGTGTTTTCATTATTTATGAAATTCCAGGCTTGATGAGCTAAAAGAGGGTGTTTCCACTCCTTGTAAGTATGAATGTTGAGCCCCCAAGGGTAGACTAGATGGCAAAGTTTGTTCCAAGCAACATAATTCAATGTAGGCTGGTTTGCACAATTGCACCATAAAAATTTTTGACAATTGCTCTCCAACACATTGAGGATATTTATAGGTAAATCATTAAGGGTGAGGAGATAAGTTGGCATAGAGAATAGGGAAGAATTGATGAGAGTGAGGTGACACATGAGAGTGGCTCATCGAACAAGAGAGAGGTGACACATCCACCATACATTTAGTTTACAAGAAACACATTGCATAAGAGTTTAGAAATCTGATTTGTAGAGATTTCTCATAATGAGATTGATCTTGAGGTACCCAAATTCTTTAACTAGAGAAAATTCAAGGAGGATAGATTATGTTGCAGGGAAACCCTGGTGGCTTTACTGAACATGACCACACAATTTCAAGCTTTGAGGAATTGGTAAGTCCATCCACAATAATCATGTAAAATTTTGAAGAGAGTATTAGTAGATTATAAGTTAACTTCGTTAAAAAGAATGATATCATCAACATATAGGTGGTGTAAAATAGGAGTGGACCGAGTGGAAATGTTGATGCCAATCTTCCCTGCTTGTTGGGCTAAAATAAGAGAAAGGAGCTCAAAATGGATGATGAGTAGGAATGGAGATAAAATGAAACCTTGATGAAAACCACAAGCCATCTTGATTCATGGATATATTTGTCCGTTTATGAGAAGAGAATTTGAGATTTTGGATGTACCAAATAATCCATATTTTGAAGGTAGTTGGACATGCAAGTTCATCTAGCACCTTGAGGAGGGTCTCCCTTGTTCCATGTCAATTTCTAAAGTGATAAGGCTAAATTGGTCCTATGAATGTTTGAACTTTGTTAATCATTTCTTGTGCAATGAGGTTGTTTTCATTCTTTCTCTATTTTATATTTTAAGGGACTCGTCATTTTTTCTATCATCGTATACTTCCTTTTTCTTAATAAATCTTTTTTTGGATCATATGAATGATCAAAAGAAGAGAGAAGTTGGAAAATACAGGCATACAAAAAAGATAATAAAATAAGAGAAAGAATGTGGTGAGCCTACATATGATAAATACCACAATGATAGGTCAAGTACATCCGCTTAAAAAGAATCAGGCCAATACATTTTGAACCAACATCCTCGAAAGAATACTAACATAGACTACCCAAAACAAATGATTTAGGTGTGTTTGTCTATTATGGGGTAGAGCTTCCAAGGGTCGCAACCCACTTGATCAATTACATCCTTGGGTTTACCTAGAAGATTCTTAATTCAAAGGAGTTTCGCTTACATTAGTAGTGACAACTAGCACATGGCTATCAAATGATAGTTATCTCGTCGGGAAAATGCTCAAACACTTTCAAATCTTTCTTTAAGCCACGTGGCGGAGAGCGAGTCTCTTGTATCCACTATGTGGGCAATGGACTCATTGATATACAAAACCTGTGAAATAATATAATCATCCAATGGGGAATCTTGAAGCATGAAAGCACATCTGAGCCCTAAGAGAAGAAAAAAATCATCTTATCCTAAATGTGCAGTAGTTCATCAGCGAATAAGCCTTCAAGTCAATACCAATTAAGGCAATAGGAGTGACAGAGCTTCATGGGAGTAGTCCAAGGAAGGGAGTAGTATTCCCTAAAAGGTAGAGGTAGAGGGACATGGTACAATGGACCTGTCATCCTAAGCCACTAAAATCATAAGTTTACATGATCGAGAAGGTGGTCCCCTTGCTACAACCATCTTTGCAACTCCCCTTTTATCGCCACCTTCCCACCTCCCTTCTATCCTCCTCATTGTACTCCAGTCATTGGTCATCCTTAACCTAGGTGTCACTAGACCAATCAACCACCCATCCCTCTCAGTTTCCCCCTCCTCAAATAGTAGCTAACACCTTGGAACCTTGTCAATATTTGTGTTTGTGTCGCTGTTTTTCCTATTTCAATTGATTGTTTATAACTGCCTATTTGAACTTTAGCAATAAAATCTCTATTTTATTGTGTTTTGAGTTAAATATGGTATCATTTTGTATAAGAGTTAGTTTAACCCTAGTCCGATCAAAGGCTTTCTAGCATCCACCATACCCAAACCTATCTCCACTCCCTTCAAATTTTCTTATCCCACCCTACACCATTACAAACATCCTTCTACGTCCCTACACATGAAACCCTAATCACGCCCTGAGGAGAAAATTGTTGAAATTTGATTAGGAATATACCATTGATGACATACAACAGGTACTCTGTCGAGTGTTACATTGACTCGATGCCATTGAGGAAAGAACCAAATGTGGGCAGTTAGCAATCAATGAATTGCATCATTCATGGGGGACTAAATAAATGAACTAAAATCTAGCCTATTATTATCCAGTGGAGCTCCATTTGGTGGGACTTATACATGCCAAAATAGCAAGAATGACACAAAAAAAAGAAAGGGAGTTTCAGCTTACAAAAGTTGGAAACACTCCCATGAAAGGGAATTACACTGCATCTGGGTTAGTGAGCCTTCTAATGATTTAGACATACTAGAAAAACTTGTATATAGAAAGAAATGTTTGGTTAATCAGATTGGAAAGCCCCTCGTGCTTCTCCTCAAAATGTGCAAATAATGAAATTATATAGTATGGTCCTTAAATATTGAGGAGGCCCTAGTATATGACTTGAGTTATACTCATACAATGCAACCCATTTTGAAACCGAATAGAAGGCTATGCATGATAGTAAAAGATATAATTAAAAAAAATCCTAAATCCTTTAATCCAAAATTTTAATTTATCTTGAATCTCTTATTAAGATTTTTATATAAAAAATATACTATTTTAAGGTCCTAGAGAGCCTAAATTATAGTTTTTGTGGCATCCCATATAAACCAAAAAGAAAAAAGGAATACAATCTAAGTGTGTCAAGATGGATAGGAAGTAAAACCTCTCTAAAATACATAAAAAAGGCCAATGCCACTTGATCTGCGACATATCTCAAGAAATGTAGGAAAGGTGGTCAGACCCTGCATATTCATGCTCAATCCTATATTTACACAAAAATATAGAATTCATACTTAAGGTACGGGACACAAGCTATCGCTCTTGGTTCCATCATGTGATTTGAAGCATCGTTCATCCTCTAAACCCATGCCCATACATTATTTCCTATCAAGACTCAGCCTAGGGTCTTTACCAAATACATTTGAAATAGAAAATAAAGACATGACCTACATGAAAATAATGTTAGTGAGAAATACAACAAACATGCGACGTATAATGAGCTGTGATTTTTGTCGAAGGAGATAATTGGAACTTGAAATAAAAAGGTTATTAGAAATATTACACACTCCCACGTGATAGTACTTATGTGTGTGGATATCTGTAGGCACAGCTCCTTGCAATAGAATGCCCTAATATACTACCATGCATATCAAGCACACAATCACACTAAAAGGTACAAAAGTCATTTATGTCTAGCACAAGAAAACCAATAGAGAAAAATAGCCTGAGGTATAAATAAAAACTATCTAACATCATAAATCTTAGTCTATCACACCATATAAGAAGAATTGTGCTAAGTGGCTTCTAAGGTAAGGTAAGTCCCTAGGTATGTATCTCTAGAGAAGTTGTCAAACCAGCCCCATCCTAAATATCTAAGGGATCTAAAGGTTGTCAAAAAGGGTGGATTTTGATAAGAGTTAGCCTTTATAAAAACATAGTTTGCTATAAGCATAACTTTAAATTTATGGCAAATGTATAAAGTAAGAAAGTTAAATATTTTCTTAGTTTTTGAATTAAGGGCATCGAAATGCGGGCTCGTAACATACAAGGTTACATGAGTTAGAACCCTTTGATCATTAGTCCAGTCATACTCATGCAAATCCCAATGTTTTAAATTGTATTGCTCATCGAGTTTGACGTGACAAGCAATGTTCATTAAGGCTTTGATCCCAAAATTGCTTATATGCAACAGTATAACAATAATTTTGATTATATTTTTCATTTATATTTCCTTATTTCAGAACAAAACCCAAAACTTGATCTTGAAGAAAAATAAGAATTTAACTTTTAATTTATATATATTGGGATACTACGCAAGTATACGTATCGTTATCAAGTAATATAGGACTTTTTGATTAAGACCTAAATATCGAACCCACAAGGAAGATATGCAATATGCACTTTTTGGAAAACTTTCTATTTTTAAAAAGAAAATTATTTAAAATAAAGACGTTTTCACAGTAAAGAAAGTTTAAATATTTTTGGTAATTTTAATATTTTGACAAAAACAAAACAAACTTAAAAAGATAACTTGAGTTTTTGTAGAAGAAAAGCATTAAATATGAAAATATCTTCCTCCTTATCATGAATCAGTAATAAGTATAGGAATTTTGTTATGAAAGTATGCATAATGTGTTGAGCTAAATAGAAGCAATAATATTCTTTACTCTTACTAGCGATGCTATAAAGATCATTGACTAATTTAAAGTTTGAATAGTTCTGAAGACCGGCTAGGTAAGGCAGATACTAGCTCTTAATCTAGAGTTCCTTTGATTCCCTCCACCTGGGGGCTAACATCTCGTATCAGAATCTAAAATAATAAACCAAGTTGGGGGCTTTAACCTGTCACTTTAAAGTCATATAACTCTACACCCTTCAATGAATATTTCCTTATTTATTTCCACTCAATCATATGACCTACATTCTCATTCATACAACCTCATGTGATTCTTTCCAATTACTAGCTGAGACAATACCAGCTCAGTTCTTACATGTTCTCACAATAAATTTTAACATCTGGATTGGCCAAATCAAGAAGTAAATGAAGTACATTGATTAAAATCAATACTCTCCACAACTTCTTCCAACATTAAAGATCAATACTCTCCACAATTTCCATCCAAAACTTAATTACTTATCATTTTAAGAAGAAAGATAAAGAAAACTACTTGGAATCTATGGAGAAAATAAAGCCACATTTTAGTTTAAAAGTAGAAATCATTGTTAAACCAATAAAAAGTTTCAATTAAAACAAAAAGTAGTCTAAAACAAAAAAGATAAAAACTTATCTCAAGTCCTCCACCAAACTCTTGAAGTTCCTTTGAATCTCTTCTCTTTTACAATACTCTCAATATAAAACTAAAATAAAAAGGATAAATAAGTGGTGCCAGAAAATCTCTCAAACTAACTCCCCAAGTTTAGAACTTTCAAAACTTTTCTAGTACTTTCAGGACCCTCTTTCAAAGTCTCAATCTTCCTTCTTCTATAATTCTCCAAAAGGTGTCTTGGTATCTCTTCAAAATGTGTCTTCATTTGATGTATATTCTCCAAAAGATGCATCCTTTCGCAATAATTTTTGTCCATGGTGATTGTAACCACCTATTAAGCCATTATGTGCCTAAAAAATCTCTTCAAATTTTACAAAAACTAAATTTATTCATCCAATAACTGCCATTGGCGCATAAGCTCAGGGCCTATGGCGCTCAGCCACAGCCTTCTTTGTTTAATCAACGCTTAAGCGTCGGATCTGGCTCTTAGGCGCCAAAACACTTTTGCACATTTTTCACCTATTTGCTCCAAATTTGATCGTTTTTCACTCCTTTATGGATTTTTCACTTTTTTACAAGTTCCTGAAAGAAAGACATAAAAATACCTTCCATTAAAGTGCAATATCTCAAAAATAGATTTAAAAATGTGTCTAAAAACATTATATATTTTAGGCGTATCAGGCATCACAACCAACATGGGTTCACTCACCTATCAAGTGTGGCTTGTTATCCATGCATGCCCACAAATGCAAAAAATTGTCTTATAAAAGTGGTGAGGGTTAGTGTGTCATATAGGTAATGAATAAGAAAGGGTGGGCATGTTGTAGTAGCAGTAACTTGAGGATGGATGTGTCATGGAGGCATCAACACGAGGAGTGAGGTGTAATGGAGACAACAGCCTGAAAGATGGGTCTGTCATGGAGTCAGTGACCCATGGGCTTGCATTGAAGATAGCTGCCCAAGTGATGGGTGTGTTGTGGAGGCAATGACCCAAAAGTACGAGTGTGTGTGAAGAAAGTGGCACGAAGGATGCATTTATAGTGGAGTCAATAGCCCAAATGGTGGGCATACTGTGATGGCAACGACATGAAAAATAAGTGTGTTATGGAGACAGTGACTAGAAGAGAAGGCATGCCATTGAGGCAGCGATACCAAGGATGAGTGTGTCATGGATGCAGTGGCTTGATGAATGAGTAAGCCATGGAGACAGTTAATTGAAGTATGGATGTGTCGTGGAGGTAGTGACATGATGGATTGGCCATGAATCTGAAAGGGTGGGTGGGTCGTGGAGGTAGTTGCTGGTCATATGGGTATTCCATGGAGGCGTTGGCCCGAAAGTGTGGGAATGTCGTGGAGGCAGTGACACAATGGATGGATATGCCATGGAAGTAGTGATCCAAAAGGGTGGGAGTACAATGAAGGAAGCGAGTCGATAGATGGGTGTATCATGGAAGGAGTGATCCAAAAAAGTGGGCATGTCGCGAAGACAACAATCTAAAAGATGAGTGTGTCGTGGATATAGGGAACAAACAGAGTGATGATCCTTACTGGGGAAATTCACACAAGTGGGTTGAGTCTATAAATGAAATATTAAAATGTAACTCAAGCATGTGGTACAAGATGACATACAAGAAATATAGCAAGAGATGTTATGTGTTTGGACACCTAGGGTATAGGATGCCACTAATGAAAATTACACCATGCCCCAAGAATGAACGAACACACATGAAAATGACAATCACATAATGGGTATAATGCACCATGAAAGTATGCAGTCAGACATTAACTCACATGCAAAATAAATACTATGCAAGAGATTGGTTGACTAATCGGACCAAGTGATTGGTCAGCTGGTCTGGGGTTGCCGGTCAAACCTAAGTGATCGATCTATTTGGCCTAGGTGGCCAGACAAATCAAAGTAGTTGGTGGATCGGGTTAATGCGGCTGATCAAGAAAATATGCTAAGCTAACTGGGTGGGGGCGACCGATTGAGGCAAAAGGGATGGCGCCAAGGGTGGGACGACCAATCAAGGTAGAAAGTGATGTCGATAGAAACAAGGTGGCCAGTTGAGGAAGAAACTAATGTTGATCAGCTCAGGGTGGCCGTTGCGGAAAAATTAATTCGGTAGAGCTAAAGGGGTTGGTCAACACAAAAAGTTATTTTGAGAAAGCCAGAGTAGCTGATTAAAGCAAGAGGTGATATCGATCAGACCAGGGTGACCGGTCAAGGTAGAAAGTAATGTTGAACGAGCTAGGGAGGCCACTTAAAGCAAATGTGATGCATGAAATATGACATAATACAATGTAAGTGAACACAAACAATGTGGATCCATACTCGTACTAAAGATCTCATAAAAGTCACCTAATATTTAGCATTTGAATGTGCGACATAACTACTTCATTCTTTGATAAGTTGTGTGGGGAGTTTCACCTTTGGATCTCCACAGGGTAAACACTTCACGATGCTATAAAATTGACCAACTATAATGCTTTTCCCATTTTACAATTTCTCGTGATTTTGCAAACTGTGCTAGTTACAAAGACTTTCTAAAATTATAAAATGGAGACATCGCAAACCTTTCCAAGAAAAATTGGGTAAAGCCAAAAAATGGGGAAATCAAAATTATAACCTACTAATATTTAGGTATATGGTTCACAAAGTGAAATCACTTAGCTCTGCCTAGGGTTTGGCCGCGCATGAGATTCCTAACCTAAGGCTTCCTCTAGGAAATCAAACGTCAAACTAAGGGTGTGTGGTCGTGCCGACTAGCATCAGTCAACCAACTCACACTGTGTGGGTGACCGGACCCACCACACCAAGCCTAAATCTAATCTTAGGGCTAGATACAAAAAAACACAAGAGTTGGGGATGTTATACTATCACTATGATTACTCAATGTCTCACCCTTGTGTTTCTGATGAAGCTCCGTTAAAAGTAGAAGAAAAGTCTCTCGTGGCTCTTTATGCAGCGATAACTTTATCGTCCGCTGACAATGAGAAGTTCTACCGAGGCATCCCACCAAAAGGGAAAAAAAACCAGCAAATTCATCGACTGCTCATGTTGTTGGCCATAAGAGAATGAGAAAGCAAGATTGTCAGAGCCACTGGTTTTCTGCCACTAAGGGAATGAGAATGAGTAGATCACTAAAATCATGAGAGAGAGAGAGAGAGAGTGAGTGTGTGTGCCTTTCGGATGCTTACAGATGGGGAGGACCTTTGGGCCAATTATCAGGCAAAAGGAAGCGGCGCGACGAGGGGAAACACGGTGAGGGGAGCTTAGGCCAAGGGGGAAGGTGTGAAGTGCCCTAGGTTCCTCGTGTGAGGGAGATTTTGAGGGCCTTGGGTTAAACATGAAATAGAGCACCGTTGATGTGGCGGCTAGCCGGAGAAAGAGGCATTGTTGTTGTGAGGAAACTATGAGAATGTTCAATATTGGGTCCTCGACCTGGGCTTATGAAGGCAAGAGAGAGAGAGAGCAGTTGCTCGCGTGAATGCCCTCCAATATGAGCTCTAGCATGGTGGGAAACATTGGTAGTTGGCATTTACAAGAAAGGAGAACCAGCCGATGAACATTGGGTGCGATAGAGGGGAGGAGGTTGTGTTAAAAAAATGTGTCTAGGTCATGCTTTATTCGATAAATAAGAGAGGGGGGGACATGTGTGCATTTATGAATGGGTTTTTTTTTTTTTTATTAATTAAAAGCCTTGATTTTCATGTTGTAGGCTTGTGAATGAAACCATAGCAAAATGGGTGTTCTCCTTAGGTAAATTTGATGCTCCATACATGCTCACACAATTCATGTCGTTATCTGAGGCCATATGGACAAATTCACACAAGGAAGAGCCAATTTGTGCTAGTTTCACATGTACCATGACAAATGAGATTTATTGGCCCAATTAAAGCCGTTTGAAAGACAAAATGCTGATCAGACTTCACCAAAGAGATGAACAAAGTCTAAAAACTGATCTCAACAACTTGCCCCTCAAAACCCATCAGAATATACCAAAAGCATGTCTTGCACTATAGAAATTAACCAATGCATCAAGCAAAGTATCATAGTGCTCAAATGAATATCCTACATTAGCGACATCAAAAATTGATGCAAGCAGGGAATGATAAAGTTTAGATTATTGTGGTGTAAATACTCCTTATGTTGGAGAAATAATATAAGGTAATGTACATTTATGGTGGTTGACAAAGATCTTGGAAATAACCAATTGTATCATGTTAAACAAACTTATGGATCTAAAGAGTTTGAGTACATCGACATTATGATTTTTGGGGAAAAGGCTAACAAGAGATTCCTTCCATGTAAATGTCATTTGATTAGTAAGTAGTCATTCGCGTACAACAAAACCTCATTATGGTTAATAGGCCAAAATTTTTTATAAAATGATGTAGTAATGTTGTCGATATTTGAAGTATGATTAGGTCCCATCTCCTTAATGACAAACTTGATCTCATTGTCGGTAATAATATTAGTAAGATGATCAGTAAAATGAGCAAGAAAATAACTGCCACATGGAATGGTCGGCCAACCACTAGTTATGATCGCTTGATTTTTCAATTTCTCAATAAAAAAATTGCAGAAAGCTTCAAAAATAGGTTACTGTCCCTCCGTGTAACTAACATTGGGCATAAACTAACATTTGATATGAATATCTTTGTAACTCTAGAAACAATCCAATGGAAGAAGAGGGAGTTGGAGTTCCTTTCATAGAGCCATCTGACATTAGCTGGTTTCTTCCACCACGAAGTAATGTGGCATGAGTGATAATAAGATTGTGATCTTAGATACAAGGTTGCATTTCGTCTGCTCGAAGCATGCATTCAATGAAACATTCCTATGTGTTTAAATAAAGAATTTTGGCCTCTAACGACATCTTGCAGGCACCAAGATCATTCATTTTTGATTTGCTAAAAAAATGCATTTTATTTATATTATGTTTGCTTTTACATTAAAGAAATTCTGCATTGGTTCCAACACTGAATTTTTCTTAGATTTTTAGAAGAATAAACCATGTTGTAGGATACGAGAGTCGAGAATTTGAAATCGATGTTGACAGAAATTTTGGGTGTTATGTTGCTGAGTATCAAGACAAAAAGGGCAATGATTGAAAGTCAATCATGCCAAAAGTTTGGGGGAAGCAAGAGGGATGCAATGCAAAGCTGTCCAATTAGTAAGAATGTGGTCATTCTTATCTCTAATTTATCTATTGTCATCTCTGTTGTGAATCTAAGTAAATCTCAGATCTAGAAAATCCAAGTCATGCAAATCATTACTGTTGAAGAAGCTGAGGATATTTCCAATACTGATGTCAAAATTAAATGACTTGCTACCTTTTTACCTTCTTGGAATGTGGTCATTCTTATCTCTAATTTATCTATTGTCATCTCTGTTGTGAATCTAAGTAAATCTCAGATCTAGAAAATCCAAGTCATGCAAATCATTACTGTTGAAGAAGCTGAGGATATTTCCAATACTGATGTCAAAATTAAATGACTTGCTACCTTTTTACCTTCTTGGCTAAATATGCACTTGAAGTCACCCTTAATCAACGTGGGCACATCACCACTAATAAGTGAGCTAAGTGAGTCTAATAAGCTCGAGCTTGAATTGTTGAAATGTGCCGCTTGTTTGAGTCTGACATCATGACCTTACTAGAAAGATGTTGCTCTAGCTTGAAGTATTTATGAAAGAAATAAGTTCCTTCTGCCATAAAACGATACCTCTGAATTTGCCAGTGGATGGCTGAAACTCACAATCCCATCAATGCATCAAAATTTTTTCCACATCCTTACAGTCACTGGTTTTCATCTGTATTTCGACAAGACCAATGAAGGTTAGCTGCTTATCCCTAGTGAGGTGTTTGAGGTGGTGCCCACAAGTGACGTGGCTCTGCCATTCACCGAGGTTATAGATTGGTTGTGTATTTCTCAATTTTACAACCACTGGGCCTAATCATTGGAGCTCCTTTTTCAAGTTAAATTTAGTGGTGCAGGTTTTGAATGTCCTTCCTGTGACTATAATTTTCTATTTCAATGCAGGGCTTAGTTCAAGATGATGCTTTAGAAGAAAAGAGGGGTCTTTAGGAGCAACCACCAGTGTTCCCTCATCCCATAGAATTTTAGGTGGCACCGGAGGGGGGTTGGAAAGGATATTAGATAGTGGAGTTCCATTGGCAATAGTTTTGTTGAATGGTTCTGACCAATCTGGCCTTGCAGTTTCACTATAGTGTTGTCATGTGGTTGGCTTTTCAGCTTTGTTTTTTATCTGCTTGTAATAAAGATTCAAAGACCAAAGTTCTAACTATTAACATCGTTGCTATCAATTAGCTCCAGGTAGACCCGTGAGTCCTTAACATTCTTCATGATATGAACGGGTGCATCAGTTCCATCTCCCTTGAGACATTACATGCCATAATTTCTTAAGAGGGATCAACAAGAGGGTCGTAGCCTGTAACCTATAAAGAGGAGTATTAACATTGATAATATTGTGCCTTTGTGAACTATCCTCTTGAAGCAATATTGTTAGTTCTCAAATCATGGTTATTTGCTTCTAAAACTTTATTGTGGGGGTTAGGTCTTCAGATTTTATTGGGTGAGGGAATATTTACATTAGGAGGCTTATCAGACACATCGTTGTAGTTGAAACAATGGTTTGAAGGTCGTTCATATTCAACTCCAAGATAAAATATTTAATCAATGCCCTTGATTCAAATCCTTTTAGGAAGCTTGTTTTAAAGTCAATAGATTCATAAACCTAAGCATAGAGAGTTCGGCTACATGAATTGGTTTGAGCATCAATCCACAGTGGTTGGCATGCCACCAAAGCAATCTAGAGAATGTTGTCAACCAAATAAAAGATTAACAATTGGGTTATCTCAATCCAGTTGGTTTTCAAGAATCCCAAGAGTTAATGTGGGGAGAACCAAAGTTTCTATATATCAAGACAGATGATATTGTGTGGGATGAACCATAGGTCATCAATAAGCACATCCTTTCTTGCTTCTTTATCTCCAAAAATGCAGATAAGGCAGTCATTACTGGTGCTAAACTTTGTGGCAAGAACAATCTTTGACGAAGTGAAAAAATAGAACGAGAAAATTCACACTAGAAAACAGTAACACAGTGGAACACAATGATTTACGTGGTTCGGCAAATTGCCTACGTCCACGGAGTTGCAGAGAATTTTACTACCAAAGGAATTTACACTAGTCAATCGTCTCAACTTACAAGAGGGATCTCTCACTTCGTTGCTCTCTCTTCTTCTCTCTCTACACCTAGATACACTGAAGATAAACTTATAAGAGAAATAAACCCAATTTCTCTTCTAACACAAGCCACTAAGAGTAGCCAAGAGAGAACAATCTTCTTCTTCTTCTCTCTTCTTCCTTCTGCCGCAAGGAACTATTGTTTGGCCTTCTCTTCCTCTATCCTGAGGAAGCCCGAAGAAGAACACAAAAGAAAGCTGTGCTATTTCTTTTCTTCCTCTTCTGCAAAGAACACCGAAGCCCTCTCGAATCTCTCGTCTGTAGCAGTTGATCGCAGAAGATGATTTGGAGGAGGGTCCTGTTTGTAACATAAAGAAGCAGATGGCGTCATTTCCCCAATCATAGGCAGGAGCAGTTTGCAAAATTGTGAGGTTGTGGTTGCAACCTTTTGCAATCGGGAACAAGGAGGCAGAAGCGGGATCAGACTCCAGCTAACAAATCTCCGACTTGGAGACCGATACACATGCTACAACATCTTCTTTCTTGACCTGATATCCTCCATTGGCAGCGTCGCTTTTATCTTCAAACATGAATCCTTCACCTCTGCAACTCAAAGCCATTGTCTTCACACCAGAAGACTAACTGAAGCTGTGCACAACTTCAATTTCTCAAGAGTAACACCCTTAGTCAACATATCAGCTATTTCCACATAGCCTTGCACCTTCAAGCTATTTCTCGGGTTACTATTGTCTCTGCTTACAACTCTAACTACATGGGCAATATCATGTTTCTACTAAAAGCCTTTTTCAACAAGTCTAGCCTTGTACCTCTTACTACCATCAAACTCAATTTTCACCCGATACACCCACTTGTTGTGTAATGCCTTCTTCCCTGGTGGAAGTTTAGCCAACTCCCACTTGCTCAAATTTTCATCCTACAAGATTTCTTCATAGCTCTGTGGTTCTTCACCTTCTATTTGTGGAACAATAGGAATGGGTGCCCCAGACTCACTCTCCTCTTCACTTTCATCATCAACAGAACTATGAACTACCAGGAATAGTGCATCATGTACTTCTTCAGATATCATTTGTGCTATAATTCTCTACCTTATTAGGATTTATGTAGTTTCTCTTTATGTGGCTAGCCTTGCCACAATTTTAGTAGGTTATCTGTTGACCAGACATTGATTTTGATCTCCCTCTATTTCAGTTCCTTTCCTGTCAGCTCCCTCTAAAATCAACATTCAGTTTCGAACTCGTACTTGAGATCTCGCCAAAATCTTTCTTGTGTACCTCCTCAGGAAAAATCAAATTCTGAATATCATCACATTTCAGTTTAGATTTACCTACAGAACTATTAACTGTCATTGATGCAGGTGGATTTAGTGTGTTAGTTTTGCAAATATCTTTGAATATTACAAATTACACACGACATATACAATAACAAATATGCAATATAATCCCAACAAAAATAACTTTAATGATATCTTCTAAAAATTATTAAACTGTCAAATCCCCTAAAAATAACGCAAGTATACGTATCACTTAAGTAATAAAAGGCTCTAATGGAGTTATAGATATCATTCCCATAGGGAAGTTGGAAATGCTTATAAGTAAAATCTTAAGGTTATAATGTAAATTATAATTTAAATTACAAATGTGTAGTAATAAATTCGAAACTATATTAAATAAGTGAATGCTAAATAATATACAGTTAAAAGGCTAAGTTAATTAAAATAAATGCTAAACTTTCAAAATTAAAATTTACGAAAACTAAACAAAGTTTTTGTATGATGAAGAGTTCAAATTTAAGTAAGCATCTTTCCCCTTTACAATGACTATATGGATTGTGAAGAAATTAAAATTATTTGAAAATATATTTATATTTATATTGTTTGTGTCAAATAAGAGCAATCATATTCTTTACCCACTTCTAAGTGCATAAAAAACATTGACTAATCCAGAGTTTGGTCCCTTATTCCGTGGTTAGGCTAGGAGGATACCGGCTGCCACTAAAGAGCTCCCACTACTCCTTCACCTGAAGGCTAACAATCTCGCATTAGTTTCCAAACAACTAGGTCATACTGAGAATTTTAATCTGTCACCTTAAAATCTCCAATTCTGCATCCAACAAACTATATTTCCCTATTTATTTGCACTCAACCCCATGGATGAAATCCTCTCACATGGAATCAAAAATTTTTCTTCCCATGTGGTTGAAATCATAGCCATTTCGAAACATATGTCTCTCAACACATTTTAACATTTCATTTGACCATATCAAAAATTAAATGAAGATTAGAATTCAAATCATCACAAATTATTTAAATTTAAAACTGTATAAAATAAAATCAATTTTTCACTAAACTAAATCTCATTGTAGGGAGAAAGATAAAGAAGAATACTTATAATTCATGAGAAGAATACGACAAAACACAAATTTCATATATAAAAACAAGTTTAGAAAATAAAGAAATACAAGAACACAACTTATCTCACAATCCTTCCCAAGAAAATCCCTAAAAGTTCTCTTCAAGCACTTTCGCTCTTTACAAGCACTCTCAATTCTTTCTTAGAAAAGTAATGAAGAAGAAATCTCTCACATTCCCCCTCCTCTTACAATCCTTGAAGAAAATCTTTAGGCCCTTGACTTTCTCTCTCTCTCTCTCTTGTCTTCTTCTAAAATCCTTCACACGCCTCTCTCTCACGCACCTCTTTAAGCCCTAGACTTCCCTCTCTTTATTAGAGGTTGCCTCCCTTTAAAAAAAATTCAAAATTTCCTCTAAAATTCTATCCAAAAGTCAACCCTTTTGAATTTAAAAGACATGTTTATTGTTCAAGAGACATATCCCTTCATAAAAGAACCTTCCAAAGGGTCTAGATGCATTGAATCACTCTAAGGAACATTTAGAAAAAATGTCCCTTTCGAAATTTGTGAAAAAATTATCCCGAACCTTCTTAATCTGCAAAAGTCGTTTTAGGCCCTTTTAGTATTGGTTCTGGCATTTCAGGAACCAACTTTCTTAAAACAACGTTGTTTTGGGTTTCAGGCACCAAATATGGCTCTTTAGGCACCAGATCTCTATCAAATGGCACTTCAGATGCCAATTATGGCACTTTAGGAGCCAATTCTCTATAAACTGGAGCTTCAGGAGCCAAAATACAAAAAATTATTATTTTGGCTATAAATTTCATCCTTTTTGCTACTTTTGCTCCAAATGCCTTAAATTGATATATCTACAATAAAATCATGAAAATAACCTTTTTAAAAGTACAATATCACTGAAAATAAGCTTAAAATATATACTTAAAATAATATATTATTTTTTTGTATCAAAGTCCCCCAAACTTAAATGTTACTTGTGCTCAAGTAACACTTTTACTACATAAAAGCATATGACTTAGGATAAAGATTAACTTATAACTTCTATACTTTAGTTTAAAAAAAAATAGTAAAACTTAAGAAAAAGCTTTAATAAGTTAGAGTACTTAGTAATCAAATTTATGATTTCTGAATCTCTATTCTTTTCATAAATAATTGTAATTTGTCATATCAAGGATACTTAGTGCATTTATATGAAAAAGAACTTCATGAAAAATTTACTAGTAATGCCGCTAATCCTCCAATACAATTTTAGAAAATGTAATAAATTCTTTTACTTAAATTGATTCAAGTGAAGCTATTTTTTTATTAGGCATCTCTTAATGCTTCTCTTCACTCATTTTCTTTTCTTTTTTATTCTTTTTTTTTCTTCTCTTCTTTTTCCTTTTTTTTATTCAGGATCTTTTCAATCCTTTCTTTTCTTTCTTTTTCAAGTGAGGATTACTATATCTGGATATTCTTTAATATTTTTAAAATTCACTATCCTCTTCTTAAAGTCAAAACGTTTTTCCTTTCATTACTATATAAATTCATATTAGTTTATGAATTTTCATAAAGTTTCATTCTTTTCCTCTTACATGAAACTCTAAAATTTTAAATACTTCAAAAATATAGATTCCTTTATTTTGAAAAGAAAAACAGTCTTATCTAATGAAACCAAACATCTTTAACTTAGAATTGACCTTCATTATTAAAAAAAATTACCTAAATTTACCATAATATTTGCAAACATAAGTATAGTCATTTAAAGTTAAATCTTATTATACTAGGTCCTGTTAAATTAATTTTTAAAATGCAGTTAATTGACAACAAATAGAATTTAGTTTACTTCATTTTAAAAGAAATTTTTCTTTCCCCAAACTTAAATTTTTAAATAATTTAGGGTCCTACTGATTGTGACGAGATTCTTTAGCCTATTTCATGTGCCAGTCTGAAGTAAGTTCACACACCTAGCGCTATTTATAATGAGTCCCTACATTTCCTATACTTAATTTCCCAAACTAGAAAATTCCTTTCTATCCTACCTTCGTGAAGCTTCACTGCCTACTCCCATTCCTCAAGCAAGTTAAACTCAGTTGGCAAGCCATTTCATTGAGAATCTGGGATTGCTCAATAGAATGAGGATCTTAACAATCTATCTATAACTCATTAACTTGGAAGGTCAGCCTCTCTTCCTTTCTTTTACTACCTCTCTCGCTATTGTGTTAGGACGTTCTCTGAGGACAAATAAGCCTTAGTTATTAAAAAGTTTTTCTCCCTTCCCCCAAACTTAAATTTTTGATTAATTTAAAATAGCACAGTTCATGAAGAAAGAGAAAATATTTTTAAAAATTTTAAATAGGAGAGCAATATAGGAAAAAGTAGTAAAGACAGGTGCTGAGTATTAGTAAATCTAAGATTAGCATGTATAATAAAAAATAACACAATGTAAAAGACTACTCTAGCATATAAATTGGAGCAAAAGGTAAAGAGTAAAACAGTAGAAAAAATGTGCAACACATCAGTTCAATAAAAATGTATACCTAAGCACAAACAAACAAAAGCATAACACTAAAAGTAATGCAGCAAATACCTAACAAAAGAAAATCCAAATATAAGAACAGAGTAAATAAAAGAAAACAACACACTACTCATCCTCTTCCTCCTCATCCACATCATCATTCAGATCTACATCCTACTCCATATTGCTAGTCCCATATGGTGTAAAAATGGGGCAAGTAGGAATTTCTATTGAATGATCGCCCCTCATGAATTTCACCATAGCCTCGTGATAAGCAATCTGAAATCAGCACTCCTTTGTGTATACTCATCATTATGGTACAAGTTTGCTTCTAAGCTATTCACCTGATTCTGTAATGAAAAATATCTCCTTATTGTATAAATAATTGCTCCATTACAATATCTAAAGAAGTTATACCATAAGTGGAAGGTATAAAAGTTGAAGCTGAAGCTAAATTAGAAGGAATGTCAGAACCTCCTCTTCTAGATCTTGATCGAAAATGTTTTACATAAATCTCCAAATTTATTTTTTCCAATAGGCTTATAAGTTGGTAAAATATACTCCCATGTCTCATATTTAACTCTAGATTCTATACACATGGTGGAAATAAGAGAAGGGTAACCCATACCTCCATTTGTTCCTCCTCTTAAGGAATTAATCATTTTCTTTAAATGAGTGATCTAATCTCAATAAGTTTCTTCATCTGAATGCGATAGTTCAAAGTGGCTCTTTCTCGGGTTACCTCAGTAAATTGATTAGTTGAAAGCAATTGACCATAAATAAAGAAATGACAAGCTTGAGAATGAATATTAAGCTTAGAAAAAAAAAGTTTGCATGGTGTCCATTCTTTATCTTTCAAACTCCATTACCATCAGTCAAAAAGCCCAAAATTTCATCAAGTTCAACATCAGTAGGATTAAACTCTGAATAAAAGCTGGTAGAAACACTATGCACCTTGTAAATTTGATTCATTAGGTAGGTTGGCATAAAATTCTTGAACCATAGAAATCACATCAACGACGGTGAAATAGGAGAAGATCTCCCATTATCGCTCAACAATAAAATATTCAATTGTTCCCCAGGATGGAGAAAACTTAGTTCTACAATTGTTCCTAGATTTCAGATCTATGTATCTATCTTAAGCTTTCAAACTAGAGAATTTATCGAAGTCAAAAATTGCTTTTAATTTTCTTTTCTTCATTTTAGAAGCCATGTGAAATCTAAAAAAAATTCAATAAAAATTTCAATAAATCCAAAATGCAACTTCATAAGGCTCCTACAAACACATTCTAAGCCAAACAATCATTCAACCATGGATTTATCTTTATTTTCATCAATTTTTAATATTTTTGGCCTAAGCACAATGTGGAGGAAATCCAAGCCAAAATTAAAAATTTTCAAAGCCAAGATGAAGATCTTAACCAAAGAAGAAGAAATCTAGAGTTTGAAGTCCTAAGTCAAATCCAATCAAGCAAAAATTCATACCTTATGGGAGCAAGTTGAGAAATAGGGGATGACGAAGATGAATCAGACACAAAATTGGAAAAAAACTGGTGGTTCAGACACTTAAAATTGTTCTTGGGTTGGTTCGACGCTATAACGTCATGTTGCTCTAATGAGTGGCACGGTAGCACAAAATAGTGGCACGGTGCTGCCATTCATACACATCTAAATTTTAAAATTTTCATATATTTAAAAAAAGAGAAGAAAATATGAGATTTTTAAACTCTAATATTCAAGTTTTACAGCCATTTTCAAAGTTATTGAGTTCGTCATCATTCCAAAATTTAACTACGCAACTACCAATTCAAACACTTTGAGCACATAAAACAAACTTTTAACAACAGAACAAAACGGGCTTTCTCATATTATTAATAAGTTTAATAGAAACTAAATAACAAAGTCTTAATTAGATGTCATTAGAAACATAGACAAACAATCAGAAGAGCTAAAGCCATTATAATAACAAACTCGACACACCACACATAAACACAAAATACTAACATAATTATTTATCTAAGAGACCATCTAGGAGTAGTTGTGAACAATGGTATTACCCTCCTTATCACCCTAAAAATAATTATGATCGAAAGAAATAGGAACATGAGGAAATTCTGGTGCAACCTTAGCAAAAATTCATTTGTTGCATCTATGCATGGTCACTTGATAATCTTCGAAACTTGCCAAGTTGAATTGAAGCTTCAATTGCCAATCCAAATTCTTAAACATGTGGAACAAGTTTTCATACTTAGCGTGTAGACATGATATCTCCACTTCAATCTTCTTAAGTTTGTCCTAAGCCACTCCAGACTTAATGTTAAGAATCTGTTGAAGTAGGTTTGAACAACCTTATGCATCAACTTCTTGTCTTCGAACCTTCCATTGTCATTACTCTCCATGATATTTAAGTAGGAATGAATTTTATACTCTATATTCACTCTAAAATGCTTAGAAATATCAAAGAGATGCCTACATTTTCATCTTAGGCAATTTTATAGAAAAGAAGATGGGATTTATTCAAATTGTGGCACTATATCGCAAGATCTAGTGCTATAACGCCAATCCAAAATTTTCACATGTTGAATTTCTTTCATCCCCTCCTCAATTCCATCAATAAAATAATATTTTGTGCCATGTTAATCCCATAGTACTCAATATCACTTCATATAATCATCATAACAACAATCACTAATCAAATCAATCGACACTGATAAATATGGGTTGCCTCCCACAAAGCGCTTGGTTTAACATCGTCAACCCAAAATAACCAATGTTTTATCTGGTTGACCCAACATTAGGATCTCCTCAAATGAAGGACCATATCCACTTATATAAGCTTTTAACATGTGTCCATTTACTTTAATTATTCTCCAAGTTTTAGTATCTTTAATATCAACAGCTCCATATGGATAAACTCTTACCACAATAAATGGTCCTAACCACCTGACTTAAGTTTTCCGGGAAATAATTTAAATCATGTATTATATATTAGAACTTCTTGTCCACGCTCAAAATGATTTATAAAAATTTTCTGATCATGTCTCATTTTCATTTTCTACTTAAAAATTCTGGCATTTTCATTCGATTCATTTCTTATCTCATCAAGCTCATTTAATTGCAATGATCATTTCTCTCCAGAATCTTTCAAATTATATTTAAAATCTTCAATAGCCCAATAATCTTTATGCTCCAATTCAACTAGCAAAAGAAAATTTTTCCTATATATGAGTGTATATGGTGACATTCCTATAGGAGATTTGTAAGCAGTCTTATAGGCCCATAATACACTATCAAGTCTAGCAGGCCAATCCGACTTAATCAAATTTACATTTTTTTCTAATATTCTTTTAATTTCGTGAATAAATACTTCTGCTAAACCACTGATCTAAGGATGATAAGCTGTGGCAATTCAAAACTTTATCCCATATTTTTCAATTAATGTTTCAATTATTTTGTTCTTAAAATGACATCCCTCATCTGTAATGATTACTCTAGTCATTCTAAATATTGTAGAAAAAATTTTCCATAAAAATTTTGCAATACTTTTAGCATCACAATGAGGTAAAACAAATGCTTCAATCCATTTAGAAACATAAATTTTTTCAAAAGATGGTATATGTGATCCCATAAAATCTAAACTCAAACAAAAAGAATTTCACTTCCAAAGTAAAATTTATGGGCATTTTATTTATTCTATTAATGTTGCATACTCTTTGACATCTATCACATGATTTTATGTAGTTATTAACATCTATAAATAACATAAGCCAATAAAATCCAGATTGTAAAATTATAAATTGATATACAAAAAAAATCCATTTTTAGACCCGTATTTTATACTTATTTTTTGTGATATTGCACTTTAATGGAAGGTATTTTGATGTTTTCTTCCACATTATTGATTTTTTAGGGCTTAAAGGAAAAAGGAAGCAAAATGGATGAAATTTGGAGTCAAAATGATGTTTTTGAGGAAATATTCAGCGCTGACAGCTCCAAGGTCAGTGCCGATGACGCAGAACAATCGAAATCTGGAGAATTTTTACTCAGCGCCAACTGTGCAAGAATAGCACCGACAGCGTCAAAGGTGGTTCAGACCCCGTTTCTAGAAGGTACAAGGTATTTAGATGATTTTTGAAGAGTTTTTGGAGGAACCTTTTGGAGAACCGACCTTGGGCTTTGTTTGGGGCCAAATTTCATCAGAAAATGGACTCCTCTATGTTCATTTTTTGCTCCACAATGTTCCACCATACCACATTTTTATAATCCATCTTCATTCCACCATATTGAAGTCAATTAATAATTTTGCTTTCATAGTTTAGAGATTTTATGGTGAGATTTAGTATGAAACTTTCTGTAAGAGTGTTAGAGAAGGAGAAAGATAGAGTTCTTCTTCCTGCATTTCTAAGGAAATGCTACAAAGGATTTGCTTTGAGAAAGAGTTCCAAATAAGTTTTTTTGTTTAGTTAGTGTTGTATAAACTTTCTTTTATATATGAAATTTATTTTTTGTCGTATCTTTCTCATGAAGTCTAAGTAGTTCATTCTATCTTTCTCTCTACTCTGAGATATGGTGAAATGAAGAGATAAAATGAATGAGACATAGTTAAAATATAAAATAAATTGTGATGATTTTTCAACTCTGAACTTAATTTAATTTTCAATCTGGCGAATTGATTTGTTAAAATATGTTGTGAAGCATATGATCCGGGTAATGGAGTATGAGTTCTACAATAGAGTGAGGGTCACATTTGATTTCATGAAGGAAAATTTTGTTCAAGAAATTAAGTGCAAAAGGGGAAGTATTTTTTGTTGGGTGTAGAATTGGAGAATTTTTAGGGTGAAAGACTAAAATCTCTAATTTAGTCTTAGTGTTTAAAAACTAAAGCAAAAGTTAGCCTTCAGGTGAAGGGAAGTAGGAGCTCTGGAGTGGGAGTCGGTATCCTCATAGCCTAGCCACAGATTTAAGGACTAAACTTAAGATTAACCAATGATTTTCTTTGCACTGTATCAGGGTAAAAAATTACAATTGCTCTTATTTGACACAATACATATTATAAACATTTATCTCATCTCATTTCACCAGAATTTCATTGTAGTGGGAATGATGCTTTTTCACATAAGAAATCTTCATTACATAAACATAGTTAGTAGATTAGTAGTTATTATTCAAAATTTGCATTTCCATTTTGTTAATAGTTAAGTAATTTATTTTGATTAATATCTCAACATTCAAAATTAGTGACAGTGATTTCGTTTGATTTTTTGTAAATTTTTTGTTAAAATTTATCATTGCTAAATTACACCTTCCCCGTGGGATCAATATTTGGGGCTTAAATAGAAATTCCATTATTACTTGAAAATGATACGTATACTTGAGTAGAATCCCATTATTAATTGTCTATAATTATATATATATTACACAAATTACTTTTCACATAAGGATCAAGCTTTTGGCGCTTTAGTGGTGTTAACTTCATAAATCCTTACGTATTAAAATCAAGATCGTAAATGTAATTTAATCAACCCCAAATGTTTCCCAGAATCTGATTTATAACATTATTACATAAATTTTTTGGTTTCTTATATTGGTACGCATCTTTAAATAACTAAGTCCTTATATTTTTTATATAATAATGGTCATCCCAAAAGTAAAATTTTGAATCATGAATGAATATTTTAATTTGATGGCAATCTATATTATAAAGTAAAACTGAGTAGTTAACAATATCAGCATACCACAAAATTTGCTATTAATTGATCACATATCGTGGTTCACGAGGAAAATTTCCATTAATTTGGTCATTCAAATTGTAATTATTTTCCTACTCAAGTCTTATGAAATGTTCAGCTATTTGATTATCAAAACCATTTCCATCCAAAACTTGAAAATCAAATTCTTCTATCACAAGGAACCATCCAATTAATCATGGTTTTGCATCCTTCTACAATGTTAAATACTTTATAGTAGAATGATCATATGTACGATACATTTAGCTCCAATAAGATAAGGTCTGAATTTATCAAAAGCATACACTATAGTTAATAGTTCCTTTTAAGTAGTTGTGTGATTAATTTGTGCTTCACTAAGGGTTTTACTAGCATGGTATATTACATTAAAAATTTTATTATATCTTTAACCTAAAACAACCTCTATAGTGTAATCACAAACATCACACATTAATTTAAAAGGTTTTTTCCAATACGGCGAAACAATAACATGTGCACTGATTAATTTGTCTTTTAATTAATTGAAAGAATTCAAGCATTCTCCATTAAATTCAAAGTTAGTATCTTTTTCCAAAAGATGACAAGACATAGAAATTTTTGTAAAATCTTTAATATAATGGCTATAGAAACCAGCATTTGCTAAAAAACTTATTTGTTTTACAGTAGTGATGCAGGGTGGATTTAGTGTGTTAATTTTACAAATTTTTTTCAATATTACAAAATACACACGACTGATAAAATATTAAATATGCAAATTAATCCCAACAAAAATTACTTTTATGAAAATAATTTTATCTTTTAAAAATCTTTAAACAACCAAATCCCTTTAAAATAAAGCAAGTATACGTATCGTTCTAGTAATAAAGGGCTCCAATAGAGTCCTATATATCAATCCCATAAGGAAGTTGGAAATGCCAATTAGTAAATTCTTAAGATTATAATCTAAACTATAATTTTAAACTACAAAAGTGATGTGTTAAATTTGAATATAAAGTAATAGAGTGAATGCTAAATAAGATGCAGTAAAAGGACAAAGTTAATTAAACTAATTATTAAACTTTTAAAAGTAAAATTATGAAAAATAAACATAGTTTGTTTGACGAAGAGTTCAAATTTAAGAAAACATCATTCCCCTTTCCAATTAGTATATGGATTGTGAGGTAAATTAAAATTATTTAAAAATACATATATATATATATATATTGTTTTGTGTCAAATATGAGCAATCCTATTCTTTACCCACTTCCAACTGCATAAAGAACGTTGACTAATCCAGAGTTTGGTCCCTAATTCCGTGATTATGCTGGAAGGATACTAGCTGCCACTCCAAGGCTCCCACGACTCCCTTATGTGAGGGCTAACAATCTCGCAGCAATTTCCAATCAACTGAACCAAATTGGGGATTTTAATCATTCACCTTAAAATCATGAATTATGTAGATTTTAGTCTGTCACATTAAAATCTCCAATTTTACATCCAAAAAAGTATATTTCCCTATTTATTTGCACTCAACTTCATGGATGACTTCCTCTCCCATGAAATCAAATGTGATTCTCACTATTTTGTAGAAATCATAGCCCTTTTAGAACATATGTTTCTCAACACATTTTAACATTTTAATTGGCCATATCAAAAAGTAAATGACGATCAGACTTTAAATCATAAAAGGTTATTGACATTTAAAACCATATAAAATAAAAAAAAATTCTTCATAAAACCATATCTTAAAGTAGGGAGAAGGATAAAGAAAAATACTCACAATTCAAGAGAAGGATACAACAAAACACGAATTTCATTATTAAAAACAAGTTTACGAAACAAAATGAGACACAACTTATCTCGAAATCCTTTCCAAGCAAATCCATAGAAGTTCTCTTTAAGCCTTTCTCTCCTTATAAGCACTCTCAATTCTCTCTTAGAAGTGTAACGAAGAATAAATCTCTCACCTTCCCTCTCATCTTAACAATCCTTGAAGAAAATCTTCAAGTCCTTGACATTCTCTCTCTCCCTCTCCCTTTTTCTGTTTTGCCCCCTTTACACGCCACATCCACCACTCTTTACACACTACTTCCCTCTCTTTTATCAAAGGTTACCTCCCTCTGAAAAGAATTCAAATTTCCCTAAAAAAATTTATCCAAAAGTCAACTCTTTTGTTCAAAAGACATATCCATTGATCTAAGAGACATATCCCTTCATAAAAGAACCTTCCAAAGTGTATATGCGTTGAATCACTCCAAAAAGTGTTTAGAACAAGTGTCCTTTTAAAAATTTGGGAAAAAATCATTCTGAACCTCCTTAATCCGCAAAAAGTAGTCTCTAGTGCATCTCATGCCATTTTTCTTAAGTATGCACTGTTCCATGGTTTGGCGCATCTGACGCCAGTTTTGGTGCATCTTGCGCCAGCTCTCTATAAAATGGCACATATGGTGCCAGAATTCTCAAAAATTCACTCTTTTGGCTCCAATTTTTTTTTTCCTTTTTGCTACTTTTGCTCCAAATGCCTAAATTTGAAATACCGACAACAAAAATATGAAAATACGCTTCTTTAACGTGCAATATCACAAAAAATAGGCATAAAATGTATAATTAAAATAACTTAAAGTTTTGGTATATCAAAATCCCCAAAACTTAAATATTACTTGCCTTCCAGTGACACTTTTACTACATAAAAACATATGGCTTAGGATATAGATTACCTTAGTACTCCTATACTTTAGTTTAATAAAAGAAATAATAATATTTAAGAAAAATATTTAATAACATAGATTCAAACACTAAGTTGAAGAGTTCTTAGTAATCAAATTTAAGATTTCTAAATCTCTATTCATTTCATGAAAAATCACAATTTATCATATTAAGGATACTTAGGACATTCAAATGAAAAAGAACTTCATGAAAACTTTACTAGTAATGTTAGTAATACTTCAATATAAGTTTAAAAAATGTAATAAAACCTTTGCCTAAAGTTGATTCAAGTGAAACCAGTTTTTAATTAGCGATCTCCACAAACTTCTCCTCGCTTATTTTTCTTTTCTCTTCTTTTTTTTTCTTTAAAGATCTTTTCAATCCTTTCTTTTCTTTTTCTTTTTTAAGTGAGGATTGTTATATCTGGATAACCTTTAATAATTTTGAGCTTCACCATCCCCTTCTTAAAGTCAAAACTCCTTACCTTTCTTTACTTTATAAATTCATATTAGTTTATGATTTTTCATAAAGCTTCATTCTTTTCTTCTTACAGGAAATCCTATAATTTTTAATAGTTCAAAAATATAATTTTCTTTACTTAAAATAGAAAACATAGTCTTATCTTATCATACCACTTTCGTTTTTAAAAACTTTTTTACTTAAATTTACCATATTATTCATAAACATAAATATAATCATTTAAAGTTAAATCTTAATATCCCAGGTCAAGTTAAATAATTTTAAAACTATAGTTAATTAATGACAAATAAAATTTAGTTAACTTCTTTTTAAAAGAAAATATATTTCCCCCAAACTTAAGTTTTTAAGTGATTTAAATGTTTTTGTACAAAATGTAGTAGGTGAAATAAAAAAATAAATTCATAAAAATAAAAACTAACATATAGAGGATTTTTGAGTATGAAGCTGGTCTCTGTTATACTGTAGGTACTAACTTTAAAAATATATACAGGCTTTAAAGCATTAAATCAAACAAAATATATTTTAAAGGATTTGCTTAAAATTTAAAGCAGAAATAAAACTAAAAATACTTAAAATGCAGGAAAAGTAAAAATCTAATGTCATTTTTACAATATAGGTCTACAATATAAAATGAGAGTTTTTATCACAACTGTTTCAAATGACATCTAATAACAACATAATAAATAATAACAGAGAAACAAACAAAAAAAACTATACTTCTAAGATTATCAGTCCTCATCGCCTTCCTCATCATCATCATCATCATCATCATCATCATCATCATCATCATCATCATCATTTTCTTCTTCTTCTTCATCATGAGTAGGAGAATAAGGAGTGAAACTGGGGCAAGTTGGAAATTCCACATTGTATTCACCCCTAGGATATCTAACCATAGCTTCCTCAAAAGCTATATCATGTTGAACTCTCCTCTGCTTATACTCATAATTATAAGCTTTTCTTGCTCCAATTTCTCAAATTTGATTATGCATATTAACTATATCTATTTCTTGAATCATAAGCTGCTCCATAATCTTTTCAAGTGAAGTAGAGCGAGATGTAGAGGCCCCTGCAGCTGGTGTAGAGGGTCTATCAATACCTCCACTGCTAGACTCAACAAATGATTCTATTCTTTGAACTGTATGCTTCCAAATAGGATTTTATAGTTGTAGCCTTACTTCATTTCTATAGGACTCTACTCATGATTGTTCACATAAAGTGAAAATCAGGGCAGGGTAACCCAATCCACTGACAATAGCACTATTAGCTATAATTCGAGCTTGATGAATGATGAGAGCACCAAAATCCACTGCCTTCATTTTCTGAATGCAGAAGTTTAGCACAGCTCTATCCTTTATTACATCGGCGAGATGATTTATTGGCAATAATTTGGCATAGATAAAGTGGTGTCATACCTTTAACTGAAAAGTCATCATGGAAGCTTAGAAGTTAACTTTCTTATTATTTTTAATCTTCCATTCTCCTCTTACATCTGTTAGAAAAGCAATCACTTCTTCTAGTGATGAAACAGTCATCACAAATGCAGTGTATTCAAAATGGAATACTTTACTCAGTCCACAAAAAAAACATTGATCCTTTCCTTAGAAAATTCAACTTGCTTACCTTTGGAAATAATGTGATCTTTAGTGGTAAACCTCAAGTGAGGATAAAAATCCTAAATCATTAGTACAATAGCTACTACAGTGAAGTAGCAAAACCTTTTGCAATTTTTGGCGACCATCAACCTCTCGATTTTACAACTCGGGTTAGCAAATGGTAGTTCTTGGATTAACTTCTTGATTACATTTGAGTGTTATAACAAAGTTGTGCTTTGAAATTGACAAATCTTCTTACTTCAAAATCTTATGTCAGCTTTCCTCTCTTTACTCGTGGAGCCATTAGAACTTATATGAAAATCAAAATAAAATCCAAATAAATCACAAAATAAAAAATCTAACTCCCTAAGTAAGATTATTTAGTAACAAACTTTTCACCATGATTTTTCTTCAAGCTTTTCCATAAAAAATATCAAATCTAGGATCTCCCATAATGTAGAAAAAATCCATGGTGAAAATAAAAGAATTCTAGATTAAAGTGAAGCTCTTACTAAGAGAAGATGAAATCTAAGATATTTGACCTCCAAAATCTTCTCTCACGAGCACAATGTGAAGCCCTAGGTCACAATTTAGAGGTAGGAGACAACCCAAGCAGTAATAATGGAGTTTTACTGTGTAATTTCATGGTTTTCTAGGCAATTTGGAGTTTTTGGGACTTTGGCGCATTTAGCACCAAATTTGGTGCAACATGTGCATAGGGTGCCAATTTAGAAAATATGAGCAATCCTATTCTTTACCCTCTTCCAAGTGTATAAGGTTTTGTACCTCTTTTCCTATCTTCTTAATCCACTTTAAAAATACATTAGAACTAAAGTAAGCCTGAATAAGTGATGATGTCTAGGATACTTGATCCATCAGAACATTCATATCATTCTCATCTCCCATTGCAATACAATTGCAATAGACTTCTGAATCCATCAGCTTCCAAGGAAGAAGTAATTTCTCCCAACTCTCATAAGGTACTTGCAATTGACAACATAGTTGGAAAATAGTGGATGGATGCCCATATCCAGTTGCAAATTTGTTGACAATTAAATCCAAAACTGATTTCACAATAATTGCTCTAATATAAATAGGTTTTCCAGTTTGAATGCATTAGTTCATAATAGTACTCTCTTAAGTTACCTTACTAATTTTCATAGTGAGAAGTAATTTAGATGCAATAAGGAAATGCCATGTCTTAGAAGTAGGAATTAACAATGATGAAGAAAAACTTACATTTCCATCATCTCTAGCCTCTCAATTTGCATCTTCACATGTAAGGTATCAATAGAGTTCATTCATATTATCTCTCGTAGGGGTAAAATTTGCATAGTGGCAAATAGGCACATTTTTAATCATAAATATCTTATTTATTCTTGAAGAAGTGAATTGCACAGACCTTCCTCGCACATAGACATGTCCTTGGTGGATTCCATGAATATTTCCATAAAACTCTTTTACCACAGAGACAACTACGGTGATAGTAGTGTAACAAAGCACTTCCCAACCCCTCTGCGCAATAATCTCTTCTACTCGAGTATGCAGTGCGTTGAATCTTCAATTCACAACCCCCTTTCATTGATTAGTGTCTTCTTCATAAGAGCATGATCATGTAACTTCTGTGCAACGAAACTGATGAACTTTATCCAGTTGAAAATTTCAAATTTAAGTGGATTTTTTATAGTAAGACTCCATTGAAATTGAAAACTGTCGACTCTTCCCTTGTTTTCCCTCTTAAAATTGACTTTGGAATTAGTTTTTGGGATTTATTAGGAGAAGAACCCACCAAAAACTAACAAAAATGTCATTTGAAACATTTTAAGACATTTTCGTCGTCGCGGCGCTTCATGCACCGATTCTGGTGCATCATGCGCTAGCTCTCTAGAGTATGGCACCTCATGTGCCAATCTGGCGCATTATGCACCGGTTAAAAATTTTTTGTAATTTTGGACTTTGATCGAAGAAATTCTCAATTTTGTTTATGCAATTAGGTAAATAAATATGTTTTTAAATATTTTCTCAATGTCAATTTTTTCAAATACATGGAATTTATAGAAGCACAAGTATATTAATATAAGTAAAATATAAAAACAGAATAAATTACGATAACTATGGGTTGCCTCCCAAAAAGCGCTTAGTTTAATGTCATCAGCTTGACATTCCCAGTCTTTATTCTGGGTGACATTACAGTCACTTTAAAAACTGGTCTTCGATCATCAAAATATGGTTTTAATCTATGCACATCTACTATAAATATCCTTCAAGTCCTAAGATTATCAATATTAACAGCTCCATAGGGATAGACTTTGACAATTTTGAATGACCCTTTCCACCTTGACTTTAGTTTTTCATGAAATAATTTCAATCTTGTACTGTATAATAAAACTTCTTGTCCAGACATAAATTCTTTTTTTATTATCTTTTGATCATGCCATTTTTTCATTCTTTCCTTATAGATCCATGCATTATTGTAAGATTCATTCCTAATTTCTTCAAGCTCATTCAATTACAGTAATCTTTTCTCACCAGTATCTTTCAAATTAAAAATGAATTCCTTAATAACCCGATAAGTTTTATGCTTTAATTCTCCTTGTAAGTGAAAAGTTTTCCTAAGATTTAATCTATACAGGGACATTCCTATAAGTGTCTTATAAGTTGTCCTGTATGCCATAATGCAATATTTAATCTAGTAAAGCAATTCATTTTATTAGGATTCTCACTTTTTTCTAAAATTCTTTTAATTTCCATTATTAGATACTTCTGCCAAACCACTAGTCGGGGGATGATAAGCAGTTGTGATTTTATGCATTATATTATATTTTTTCAAAAATCTTGCAATTGTTGAATTTTTAAAATTAGATCCTCCATCGGTAATGATTACTCTCGGCATTCCATATCTTGTAAAAATATTTTTAATAAAAAATTCTGAAACACTCCGAGAATCTCATCGAGGTAAAGCAATTGCTTCTATCCATTTTAAAAAAAATCCACTGTAATCAATATATAAACATTTCGAAATAAAGGTATAAATGGCCCCATAAAAGACGATCCACATGCATAAAAAAATTCAATTTTCAAATTAAACTTTAGAGGCATTTCATTTCTTTTTGAAATATTACCTACTCTCTGACACTAATCACACACACACACACACAGATATATATATATATATATATATATATATATATATATATATATATATATATATATATATATATATATATATATNATATATATATATATATATATATATATATATATATATATATATATATATATATATATATATATATATATATATATATATATATATATATAGTATGACACAAATCCATATTGTAAAATTTAATGCACAGTTCTTTCATTCCAAAAATGACCTCCAAATTCAAAATCATGACATTTTTAGATAATTTCCTAAATTTCTTTGTAAGACACACATCGTTTAATTACTAAATCATTGCATTGTTGTTACAAATATGGGTCATCCCAAAAATAACTTTTTTCATCATGAATGAATTTCTTTTTCTGTTTTTTTGTTAATCCATATGGTAAAATACCACTAACAATATAATTTACAATATCAACATACCATGATATTTCTCATCCTTTTACTGCATAAAGTTGTTCACAAGAAAAGTTTCATTTATTTTTTTTCCAAATCAAGAATTTCATCTTGTTCTAGCCTTGATAGATGATCAGTAATTTGATTATCAGTCCCTTTCCTATCAACTACTACAAAATCAAACTCTTGCATCAGAAGTACCCATCTAATTAATCTTTGCTTTGTATCCTTCTTTTGCATTAAATATTTAGTAATCAAATGGTCAATATGCATAACACAATTAGCTCTAATCAGATATGACATAAACTTATCAAAATCATAAAAAATGACAAATAACAATCTTTTAGTAGTGATATAGTTAATTTGAGCTTCATTAAGAGTCTTACTAGCATAGTGTATGACTTTAAAAATCTTATCATATATTTGCCCTAATACAGCTCCAACTACATAATCACTAGGATTACACATTAATTAAAAATGTTTCTATCAATTTGGTGAAACAATTATAGGAGCAGTGATCAATTTTTCTATTAACGTTTCAAAGGCTTTTAGGCAATCTTCGTTAAAATAAATTTTTGTATCATTTTCCATAAGTTGGCATAAAGGCTTTGAAAATTTTGAAAAATCTTTAATATATCGCCTGTAAAGCTCAACATGTCTTAAAAAGCTCCTAACTCCTCTAACAGTGGAACGTGGAGGTAGGTTTGATATAACATGAATTTTGTTAGAATCTACTTCCATGCCATTTTCTAAAATTTTATGCCCAAGCAGGTTGACTACACTTTTGGTTAAGGTCTAGCTTTCTCCTCTTTAGTATCCTAGGGTCTAGTCACAGGACTTTCTTATTGACTATTTCTAGAGAACTAGAAAAGGAACCCTCACCATTAGAAACTCTATATCATTCTTTTGCTCAACTTAAAGTTCCACATATTGGTTCTAATCTCTAGCACAAAGTAGGTGAAGTCAATATGAGGGAGCTCAATGTGAATCCCCATAGAACTGCTTGGCCTTATAATTTACTTGGATGTTGGACTGGAGCTAGTTCACTTACTTGCACTCACATGCACTCACTTCACTCACTCACTCATAACCTTAAACCTAGACTTGTTGACCTTGATCTCTTGATCTTTTGGGACACTCGTGTAGATGGTCACCTAAACCCACTAGACATAGGCTAGGGTTTAGCCAAGATCAGTACATAGAGGGCCCAAATGAAGATTTCATTGATCCATAGCTCAAATTGGGTGGTTGGCACCTCAATTTCACCAAAATACCCAACTCAGTCGTTTACCCCTGAAACCAATTTGGACTTTTGAATTGAACTCAATTTGATCCCAATTTCCCCCAATTTCAATTTTAAACTCAAATTCATCATAATTAAGCTCAACTCAAACCAAGTCCCAACCTAATTGACCATTCAAATCAATTCAAAATCACTTCAAATCTTTTCTAAACCTCTCACAACAACCATCTACACAATCTTGATCAATCAATTAAGCTCGAAACAAAATTTTGATGAAAATCGAGCTTGACACGTTTTTTAACTCGATTATCGACGAGGTTGTCTGAACGACCCCGGATGACAAAATAGGCCATGCTAATGCGTCTGAAGCGTCAAAATTACATAGTGAGGACACCCATGTTGATGTGGTTCCGTGTACGCACAAATTGAAGAATTTTAAATATTAAATATTAAAATTTTTTTTTTTTAATTTTAAATCCCCAAATCCTTAAATCGCTGGCCTGGTCCGCCCTTCCACTCTTGTTTGCGAAGCCGATCGCTCCCTCCCATTCATGAACCCAAGCTCCCTCTCGATGACGATACCTGGAGCCGCACGTGTAGCCCATCCTCTGTTGCATTTCTTATCTCCTTTCTCTTCCAGGTTGTAGTCCCTCGAGCCATAGCCCCCACGAACCCCATACGTGATCTTTTTATCTCTATATCCTCTGTCTCTCCATCGCTTCAAGACTGGAGTGAGTTCAGGTATTTTTCTCTTCCCGTTCATAGCTACAAAAGCCTCTCTTGGGGAAGGATTTGTGGTTGGCTGAATTGTTTCGAGAGCAGGAGACTCTGCTAAAATTTCTTCTTGAAATTCCTGGGTTTGGTTTTTGAGTTCTCTTTGGCCTTCTTTTGTTGTTTGAGAGGGATCCGAGTTAGGCATCTCTTTTTCCCCCTCCTCTGTGCCCTTTTCTTCTTCTGCTTTGCTCGACAAGCGTTGCTGCTGGGCGGTATTTTTGGGAGGGTATGGCATGTTGATTGAGTGTGTTTTAAATGCTTTATGATATTCAGTTAAAAATGTTTATGAGGGAGGTGTAGTTCAATTTTCAAGCATGCGTAGGCTGTCTATTTTTGTTCTTAGCATGTTTTACCTTTGCAGTGATATTTGAGTACTAATCTATCCTTCAAGAGGGGTTTTTTTCTTCTTTCTTTATGCTGAACCGGTCTCATATATGCTAAAAAGTAAGAGGGATTTACTCCCATTTTTGCCTCTTGCTATTCTCCTATTCGAACTGTATGTGGGATGCTATGTTTATTTTTCTCCTCTATTGAAGCTGAAAAAAAAAGGGAAAAAATTCATGTTTGGGGGGCTCGGTTTGGCTCCTGGTGGATGCCTTTTTTGCTTGAGTTGCATGTTATACCATGGTGCATGCCTTATGACTTGCTGATTCCTTTTTCTTCTTGTATGCTTTTCATTATTTGGAGGTTTATGGAGTGACGACTTGGTTCAAAGAAGCTTTCATTACATGCTATACATTTTTTGGAAGCTATAGAGTTTGTAGAAATCAGAAACTTCAATGCTTTTATCTATGGAAAACTGGGAATTAAAAAAAAATGTATTCAGGAGTGGGTTTATAAAAATTTGAAACCTTTCGGTGTTCAATTTGTGAAATTCTGAAGCAGTTAGTGTTCAATTTGTAAAAATCTGAATTTTTGGGTGTTTTATTTGTATAAGTTTGAAAATTTTGGTTTGTTCATTTGTAAAAGTCTGAAAATTAGGTGCTAGATATGTGAATACATGAGAGTTGGGTGCTTGGAAGTGAAACTTTTATTTTTGGTGAAATTGTATTAGAAAGAAAGAAAAATCTGAAGATTTGTAAGAACTGAAAGGTTTGCCTTGCTTATTTGTAAATCTCCGAAGGCTTTGTTGCCTTTTTTGTAAAAATCTGAAAATTTAGGAAGTCTTGATTTATAGCATAAGATTCTTGCGTATTTTTGTATCTCACATGCAAGCTTCCATATTTACATACACATCGCTTTGGCACTTTTGAACCCATGCATGAATATGCCTATTTCATTAAAAAGAAATTGAAGAATTTACATATAGGCCACCTAGCTCATATGTATTTGCATATCTAACATAAACATTTTGAAGGATGAGGAATTGAATGGAATGTATGAATGTCTATGTTGGGGGCTCTTAACCAACTTGTTTTATGGAAGTATGGAAATTCATATATGTATTTGTTTTATGGAAATCATGGAAGTTGGCATATTGCTTACATAATTTCAAAATGAAGTTTCAATGATTCATCTTAATAAAATTTCTGGACTTGTTTTTTGGCATTGGCCTTGTGGTTGCTCGATTTTGGCCTTGTTGTAGATGTGGTTTTTCTCCTTGCTGGCCTTGGGATTCTTTTGTGGTGGCTTGGTTGTTAGGGTACTTGTGGGTTTGGTTTTCTCCCTTCCTGCCTCGGCTGTGAGCATTTATATATTGAATTCTTAAAGGTGTCGAGCTCATAATTTTGGTTTTGAGGTGAAATTGAATGCTTTGACGCTTGTGAGGTGAAATATTTCAAATCTTGGTATTTGGAAAAATTCAAATGTCTCCTTTTGATGGATGAGCTATGAAAAAAGGAAGAAGAAAAAGGAAGATGAAGGAGAAAAAAGAAAGGGAAGATCTAATCTCGCGGGCCAAATTGATTGCAATAAAGAAAAAGGAAGAAGAAAGAAAAAAGAGGAAGGATTTTTTGATATTTGGGAAAATTTGGGGTTGATTTGGATGTTTCTAATTTGTTACTTTTGGGGATGTTTCATGGCTAGCTTGGGGAGTGGGCTCCACCTCTTTTATCCATTCGAGAAAGTCCCGCAAGTCGGATGTTTTTGGCCAACCCTCCTGCCACTTTGGCTTTTCTTTTCTAAATTAGATTTGGAGGTGGGTAAGTCTTCATTCTTTTTCAGTTCTTGCTTTTTAGTTTATTTTCTTTGTTTCTTGGTTTAGGCTTTCGGTGCTTATGTCTGATACATACGTGCGCATACATAGCCTTTTGTTATATATGAACCATCAAGCAAGGTCGCAACTAAGTCCTTTTTGTTTTGGCGCTTAGGGTGGTGTGACAAAGACACACCGGTGGTATAACAGAATAATATTTCATCTTACGACATCAGGACCCAATCCAGGGACCCGATGAACTGTAGGATGATAATATCATTCACTGACATAAGACTAGCGGTGGACCCGTACCTTCTTAATTTGTTGGCGGTCCTACGCCCGACGGCGTGATCTACTCGTGGACAATCACATCCTTCAAAATGGATAAGAATACATACACTACTTACAAAAAATATTTTCACTACAAAAAAAAATTAATACAACTTCCTTTGTATGCCTGAAATTCATGTGAATGCTTAAATATAAATTTTAAATGTACTGTAACTTTGTTGTCTACTTGTCGATTACCAATACCAGTTTAAGAAGCACCCTCTTAAGTTAAGACACCCTTCTAGTTCAGTGGCAGTCTCTATACATTCGGGTGACCGATAGTAGCCTTGGGCGTCCCATGACTATAAATACATAGTATCTAAGCCTAGCCCCGACCTGAGTGCTCGCAGTTTTCTCTATTCAAGTTTTTCTGTGATTTTATTGGAGCTTTTTGGTAAAGCACACGTGGTCTCTTTCCAGAAACTTCCTGTGTTTTTGATGACTTTCTTTGAGTTGTCATTCACTATTTTTCTCAAGTTTTCCATTGTGGATGATTTGCTATTTTTCTCGAGTTTTCCAGGTGGTGTTTCTTTTGTTGGTTACTTTTAGTTGTACAGTGCATGCTAGTTCGTTTCTTAAATTCTATCACTATACTTATATCGGCTACATCAACCACACTTAAAGGAGCAACGGACCTCTTAGGCATACAAGTTTATTTTACATTTACAACGCTTTACTTTACAGCACACTGTTAACCTCACTTTTCGTTGAGGTTTAGTTTTTCAACTTTAGTAGCCCAAGGTCTAGCCATCGGACTTTCCTATTGATTATTCTTAGAAAACTAGTCATTAGAAATTCTACCATCGTCTCTACTCAAATTGAAGTTCCACATATTGATCCTAACCTCTAGCACTTAGTAGGTGGGATCATTATGGGGGAACCCCAAGATGAGTCACTCTTAGGACTGCTGGACCTGAGGGTTGACTCTGGGTGTTGGTCTAGAGCTTAAGGTACATACTTACACTCACAATCAGTCACAATCCTAAACTTAAACTTCTAGGCTTTGCTCCCTTGATACTTTTGGGAGACTCATGTAGGTGGTCCCCTAAACCCACTAGCCTTAGGCTAGGGTTTAGCTAAAACCACTACATAGAGGACCCAAAATGGGATTTCCTTTGGTCCATGACTTATTGATGGCGGCTGACACTTCAACTCTACCAAGATACCCAACCTAGCCTTTTGCCCCTAAACTCCCCAAAATTACCTAGACACCCTTGAGACCCTAAATTTGGCCAAAATTCCAAAATTTAACCAAACTATGCAAAATCACCAAAACTTGCTAAATTACCAAAATACCCCTCCTTAGCCCAAAATTTCAAAAAATCCAAAAAAAGTCCAAAAATTCCCAAACCTCTCAAATATTTCCAATTTCATTTTCCTCAACTACCACATGACCAAATTTGGCCAATTTGACCATCTTTGACCAAAACTCCCAAATTGCCTTTTAAAACCCAATTTTTCCCAAATCTATCTCAAATGTCTATCAAATTGGTCTCAATTTCACACAATTTCAATTCTAAACTCCAATTCACCTTTGATATGACTAATCTAGATCAAATCCAAGCCCAATTTATCCATCATTTGAGCCCAATTTTGATTTAGATCAAACCCCCAATTTTGGCCACATAACCTAATCTCATCAAATTTAATGCCTTAACCCTAAAATTGACATGCAATTTATGTTGAAAACTCTTCATGAGATCCTTATTGACCATTTACAACAATCAATTTGAACTTGACCCAAGGCTAGCCCAACCTAGACCGAATCCTAGCCCAATATGCCCAAATTGATCAAATTTCAAAATTCCTCCAAATTGACCATCCAATTGAACTCAAAACCACTTTCATCCTTCACCAAAGTTGTTTCTTATGATCATATACACTAAATTCAACATTTATTTTGTCCAATTAACAAGGCTAGCCTAGCCCCAACCCAAAATTTGGTCATTTTCACCCACTTGGACCCATGCACTAAATGTAGCCTAACCACCCCAAAGCCATCAAATTAATTCCATCACAGCCATTAGTTGGACCCTAAGATTGAGCCAAAACTCACCTAACCCAAGATAACTGAGCCATGGACCATTGGTCCCCTAAACTAATGGATTTGATTTCCATATTTGCTTAGGCTTAAGATCTTTTTGCCAAAACTAAACCTCAGCCCATTAAATTGCTGTGACATATTCCCCTAGGTTCCTTAAGCTCCTAGCCACCTCCCCTTGGTTGTCAGAGAAGCCAAAACTGAGGGCCACCCCCTCTTGAATTTCACCCAAATCAAACCTAGAGACCACCTCAATTAAATCAAATGATAGAGCTCATCTGCCCTCCACTTAAGCATCACAATACACCCAAACATTGGCCCTAAGAGCCAACCCTTAGCCATTTTTATAAAAACCCACCTCCACGGCCATGGGAGGTGTGCTGAAAATTTTTTAGAGAGAGCCCCCAAACTTCTCACAGAGCTTCTCTGAGATCTCCACAGTGCAATCCAATCACTTCACTACCCTAATTCCTCCAGTGTAACCCTAATTTTGAGCTAAAAAATTAGGGCAGAAATAGGACATCCCCTAAAACTCCAACAAACTCCAATTACTTGTGCCCACATCTTCACAACAACAAGAGAAGGCAAAGCCGCATAAAATCGCCCTCCAAAGAAGCCCCTAACATAGCTCTAGACCAACACCTGAAATTGGGCTTGATCGAACTCATACCTAGGCTTTATACCAAGACCAGAGGCTCAATACCTAACCTCCTTGGACTCCAACGAACGTGTCAAGCATCTCTGATTGAAGCTTCCCTTCTTAGAGCAAAGGTATAAAACTCCTCATCCCGAGCCTCTTTTTATTCTCCATTTGCTTGGGCTTTATTTCATGGCATCTTAACCGTATAGATATGTTCCTCTAGTCTAGACTAGCATTTTAAAAAAAAATTCATTCAATTTGCTTGAGAAATGAGGGAGATATCAAGATTGAAAGATGGACGGTTCTCAGGCTAGGATATCGGGGAGGATGACGGAGAGTCGTTCAATCAAGAGTATCGAATGGATGGTCAAGATGAAGCTGAACAACACTTTGGTACATAAACCGCTGGCCGAGTCAGCTATGAAGTGGATGGAGACATCGAACGGGAGTGCACCGCGTGGAGCTTCGGAGCTGCCTAAGACAATGTGGTGCCGCGCATTTAAATAGATAAATAGGGATTTAAATAATTCAGAAAATGACCCTTAACTTCAAAAATCTATATCTTTGTGTAGAAAAATCACAAAAATAAAATAAAAATACCTTCTTGCTTAGTGAACAGAGGAGAACAACGTAAAAATAATTTGAAGGCCATTTAATGCATGTTTTATTTTTAATTAATTAAACACTATTTTGAGTCTTGATTCTCCATGCATATAGGCATTTAACCATGACTTGAATTTTTAGCATATTGTAGCTTCTGTCAAGGGGAACATTTCCTGATTTTTCCAAAGTCAGAGGAGACCTCTAGATAGAGACACATATTTTCAAGTTTATGCACATTATTTGCTTAAATTAATCATAATAATTAGAATTTTTCTTAGAAAAATTGAAAATTTTTTTGGAAGGTTTACTATGACAAGATAACACTTATGAAAATTTCTCATGAGTCCAAGCATTTAAAATGAACCTAATCTTTAAAAACCCTAAATCACTAAGATAATTAATTTTAGAAAATACTAACATCAAAATGACTTTATTTTTTATCTCCACTATTGTATAGGATCCATAGAACTCACCATAAAATTTTCAAAGCATTTTGAGTTCATTTGGTAACTTAAGTTGATTTTTAAAGATAAATATTTTTTTGACTTAAATAATTTTTATAAATCAAAATATAACTAAAAAATTTATAAAAAAACTTATTTTTTGAGTTCTCTATGATCATGGGTGTTTTCTAAAAACAAAATTGTATTTAAAATAAAAACTTGATTTTTAGTTTTTTTTAATATTTAAATAATTAAAAATCCATAAAAATCACAAAAATAATAAAATTTATGGAAATGTTCTAAATTGCTTTTTTAGCACTTAAGACCAATTGAGATATTTTTCTTGATTTTCTAAATAAAGATATTGAATTTTGAAGCTGAAAATAATTTTTAAAGGCTAAAAAAGATTTTTTACTAAAATAATTCCAAGAATTAAAAAAAATTAGAAAAATGTGAAATTTATTTCTCTATGTCCCTTGACATTAGAGAAATTTAATAAAAATATAAAAATTAATTTTTCATATTTAAAATATTTTATAATTAATAAACACCTCGAAACTTAAAATAATTCTTGAAATTCAAATAAAATTCCAAAAATAATGAAATTTGGTCCAAAGGTTTCTCTAGTCTAAGCCTACCTCTAGTAAAAATTTCATAAGATTATGATTTACCTTGGGCAAGTTAGTAATTTTCTTTGAAAAATCCTTTTTTTTCATTAAAAATAATTATATAGATAAATTAGATTTTGAAGAATCACACTTTCTCCTCTCTTATCTTAATTGACCCATGAGTGAGGTAAGATAAAAATTTCAAGGTCATCTGGATTAAATTTTATGAATTATGAAGCGATAGAGCCTTAGGGGCAAATGTGTAATTTTGGAAATTTAGCCTTAATTAACATTTAGGCCTAATTTCAGAAAGGGAAATGAGAAATCTTTGATTCTAATTAACATATTTGGATGTTTGAAACACAAGGGGTTAACTGGCAGAAACCAACCTCACTTGTTCTATTTAAAAAGGATAAATTTGCAATTTCCTTAAATTACATAAATATAGGGGTATAGCCGATTAAATGATCCTAGATTTAGGGGTATGATTTTGGGTGCTAATAACTCACTAATTTAATACCCCTATTTGATAAACAAAAAAAACAAAACATGAATCATCACAATTACTTATAAGTCAATTTCATTTGTAATGACTAAGATACTCACCAAAATCTCAAGGGCTTAGTAGTGACTTAGGTTATATCAAGTTTCACTTAAATAAGGATAAGAAAAGTAAACATGATTGAAAATTAAAACATCTTTCAAACACTACAAGCCTAAGTCAAAATTTGGCTAAGTCTCTTAAACTTGTCTCTTTAAGGGTCTTCACCCACATAATTCTTAAATTGAATTATGAGTGATAATTACCTTTTCTTAGGGATAATTGAGACATCAATGCTCACTAAGCACTAAGGGTATTTACAGGATGAATTATCAAGCAACATAATAAGTATAAAAGAACTCGAGATTTTCCACCAGGTAGCGACAGAGTAGCACAGACCTGTTTCTTTCTCTAGATCTGTTTGATATCTCAAAGATCTACTAAACTTAATATGTTTTGCTTGACAAAATCATCCTTAATTAAACTCCTAATGACCCATCAAGATATGAGGGTTAAGAAAACTACCAAAACCTTACTTTTTTTGTCTCTACATGAACTGCCTTCACATGCATTTTAAATTTCAGGTGGTGGAACGAGAAGACTCATCAGGTACGCTTTTACAGTTTTCAACTTCGTCTTTCTTGTACATTTATGCTATAATTTTATGCTTACACAAATTTGCATGCTAAACAATGATGTCACCCTGCATGAAAACTAAAATTATCAGGATAGCCACAAAACCAAAACCAAAATTAAAACTAAAATCAACCAAGATAAAATTCACTGCCACGACATTCAAAATATAAAACAAATCAAAATTTAATCACAAACATCACACAAAACTACAATTACAACTAAATTAAGATGTCTCTATCGGATGATCGTGAATTACTTGGAGGAGGTAACATACGGTTGCTAACGAGACTTCCCACGGTCTAAATGAAATTATGGAACTCATTAAGTTGAGTTTAGTAAGTTCATTTGGACTAAGTGAATCCAATAGAAAATAGTGGTGCCAGAACGAGGGAACCGTAGGATCCTAACCAGTGTCGCTCTAATCAACTTTAACATGCCCTCATAAAATTTAAAGAACTACAACCATAGGGCCACCTGATTTGATATCATAACTTGACACACTAAAAAACTCAATCTCGTCACGGCAAGGAGCATGGAGCTATCATGGTGGACAGCACGACCATCTTCAACATCAAAACTTGTCTTCCTCAGCTAAACCAATATTCCTTCCTTAAATATAAGCAACAAAGCCGTAGGACTTCGAGGTTGTTTTCTTATGCAATGTAAATCCTCACCTTATCTTTAGGCCTTTACACAACCCTGTTATATAATATAAGCCTAACTCTTCTTAGGATTCCAAGGTCATCGTTCATCACGACCTAAACGCTCACATCTTTCAGGCTATTTGTGTGATAGTTTCACAAGAATGTAAGCCCTAACTAATAAAATTGCTAGGATGAAACACCTAAATATTTCTCCTCATAAATGAAGTCAAACATTAGGATAGCTTGAGAAGTCACCGGGCTATGGATCCATGACATCCCCTAGTCCTTTCTCCTTTGGACTCTACAACAAAATTTTCCAAATTTGAACCAATCCCCTTTCACACCTCTACGTCCAATCTCATTGAAAAGTCCTACCCTTTAAAACTCCTTGAATATAATATTTCCTGATTTTTATCGGGAGTTTTCTTAGGTGACTTTGGTCATTTAAGATGTAATTAACTATAGGGGTTTGCCCTTATAAGAAGCATGTTTGAACCCAACTTAATATAAACTCTATCTAATTTTTTATATTAAATAGGGGAACTTATCGGTAAATACAAAAGTTTCACAGACTAAACAGATGTCATATATTACTTAGTTTATTTGATCGAGCCTCATACTCAAGTCTTATGTTTATCCTTCGGGATGAAATACAAGATTTGAGGTACAGCGCTCTTTCATTTAAACTATGAAAATATGGGTTCAGTTTGATTTCATATTTTTTTTAAAACTAAATGTATATGTAAATTAAAAGGTCCTTCCGAAGCAGGCAATGAGATTTTAATTACGGTGACCGACAATTTCTTACGAGCAATTCCTCCTACAAAAAATAATGCCAACACACACTTTACTATTCTTCTCTACTGTACATTCTACTGCTTTCCTATACTGCAATCTTTACTACTCCTATACATATTGTGTTGTCATTGCTTTCCTTTGGTATACTTGCTACTGTTTCTTTTACACACTATAACTTATAGTAGGAAGCCAGTATTTGGTTTTATATGATGTACTTGGCAGCAGATAATTGACTCAACTATTACATGTACAGTTAAAATTAACATTGAACTTGAAGGTGCTACGACGAAAAGCTTGGAGCTAACATTGTGGGCAACACGATTATCTTCAATAACAAAACACATCTAGACTAGTTAAACCAATGCTTAGAATTAAACAACAATCCATAGGACTTTGAGGTTGTTTGCTTATGCAACATAAATCCTCAACTCATCTTTAGGCATTTGTATGGTTCTGATATGCAATTTAAGCCCTAAATTGATTTAGGATTCTGAAGTTGTCATGCGATACGACCTAAATCTTTATATCTTCTAGGCTATTCGTGTGATCGTTTCATGTGAATGTAAGCCCAAACTAACAAAATTTATGGGATGAAACATTTAAATATTTCTCTCCAAAATTGAAGCCAAACCATAGGCAGTTTAGGAAGTCACCGAGGTTCTCCTCCGAATCTATGACATCCACTAGTGTCTATTCCTTTAGATTCCATAATATGTTCCAAATTTGAGTCATTCCCTTTTCACAACTCTTTGTCTGATCTCATTGAAAATTCATAATCCCATGACCTTCTTGAAGACAATATCCCCTGATTTTTATCGAGAGTTTTCTTAGGTGACTTCGGTTATCTAAGATGTAATTAACTATAAGGACTTGCCCTTATAGAAAACTTTTCCAAACCCTATTTAATTTTTCATATTAAATAGGA